>WJXA01000368.1:0-45175 GCA_014282245.1 Rhododendron simsii
CCTTTTTGTTTCCTAAGAGTAGTGGATAGTCTCTTTGGTGTTTGATGCTTTGCTTTGGCTTTGTTCTATAGCTGTGTCCTCTCCCCCCCCCCCCCCCCCCCCCCCCCCCCCCCCCCCCCCCTTTTTTTTTTCCCTCAACACAAGAATTTTATTAATCTCTTAAAAGATACAAAGATTAAAAAGACAAAGGTATCTGAAGAAAAACTTACTAACCTAAGGTTACTTAAAACCCAAAATGTTGACAAGAGACCAACAAAAGTGAGCCAAGCCCATACTCCAAATCCTGAAATTCACCCTAAACAGCTACCTGCACCAAAACATAGCCACCAAACAAAAAGGATGCTTCGAGACTGTTGAGATTTTGTTTTTGTAGGGAGAATATTATTAAAAAAAAAAGCTGTAGAGGGAAATATTTTAGGGGTCCTCTCCAATATCGATACTTATGTCCAAATCTTATAGGGTTTGAAAATTTATGTTGTCATCCAGAAATTTAAATAATGTCCATCTTGCCCTTAATATTTGTTTTACTATTTTTTCTTTAAACAAATTTTAATGGATAATATCCCATAACAATCTGAATAAAATTGTTTGGTGGAGGTCCTGTATTAATTAGAATTTGGATGTAGATTGCAGGACCGAAACTCACACACACGATTTACGAGTAAAAAACAGTAAAAATATCAACACAAGATATACGCGGTTCCCCAATACAGGGTACATTCAAGGGAGCGAGAGCGACTGCTGTTCTTATTATCATAGTACAAAATAGGGTTTACAACATAGAGTATTTATACATACTCTATTCTAACTCTAACTTGGTATTTGACTTGTATCCTAAGAATACTCCTGTACAATACCGTACCATACTGTGGGGGCACCGCACCCCCCAAATTACGAAATTTCTTGGCCTTTAGCCCAATCTAGCTACTTTCACTGGATCATCGGTGATGGGCTGGATGCCGTCACTCCACTCGTTGTGCTTCACTCTACTCGTTCCGCTCCGCTCCAGTATCTAGCCTCTTTCTAGAACTCCTCAATATGTCTTCATACTTAACATATGAGCCAAAGTTCTAACATAGATAATTATTAGCCCTTTAGTCACGGTAAGAGGAGTTTGGTATGGGTCCCACCATCCCAATTACTCCCCACGTTCCCCATCCTCATCGTTCTAAACGCAAGAAATGAGGAAAGGGGAAACGGAAAAAAAGACGTCAAGTCCAGTTCGGCCATCTCGTCGACTGTTAATCCTTATAGCGGCTATCTTCTCATTGTACCTAGCTACAAGCCAACATCGATCAATCCACCCTCCAATGCAAATGTTTACTGCAATCACAAAACAAAAGACAAAAATGAATGTGTAAGCCAAGTATGATGGGCTTGCTATTTATAGATACGAATATGATACTATTTAATACAGTGACTTATAAGTCGGGCTACACTGTCTACATATCAGCACTCATGATATATTACTGATATGTACTCAATAAACATGATACCTTTTAGTCACTGGGAAAAAAAAAAAGATTACTGCTGATAGAACTAACATGATACAAGTGAGTTCGATGTTGACAAATTTACTAAAATTGCACAGGTATTGTTATATCGGCGCGCATAGTAAGGTATTATTAACATGACAAATTTAATGGGTCAAACAATCATTGACTAAAGGAGGAGAAAAACCCTCTTCAAACTATAGGAATTTTATACAAGAAAAAAACGGAAAAGGAAAAAAAGCCACTTCAAAGGTTTGGGGGATTTCATACCTTATCATCAGCAAGAAGCGCAATAAGTCTTTCTCCCGACTTCAATTGGCACCTTTAACTGAATTCTCACAACTTCACCTGGTTTCTCCAAACTTCAAAAGCTCTCTCTTAATTTCAGCACATCCCGGAATCAGTTGCACGTGTTTATATATATATAGGACCTAAAAACATGTTTGCATGTCTTAAAATCAAATTCTAGGATAGAAGATATCACGGTTTAATTTGGGGATTGGATGAGATGAGAGGGATGAAATGGGCTTGGACGAGTTAAGTGGGAACAGAAATGGGCAATGGACATGCCTATATAATAGGACTATTTCTCTTTGGGTATATGTCCCTATATTATGGGGAATTTAAAATAGAAGAAATTAAATAGACATCCTATTTAGGAAACTTATTTAGGTAATCATCCTAATGGGTTTGAATCTTTATGTTTCCATCCTTAAATTAGTTGGATGACCCATTTTGCCCCTTATTATTTATATCTATATCCGGATCCTACCAATTCCTTAAATATAGGTACGTGGATAATTACTATCCCCAAAATAAGGAATTTACTATTCTATTAATTATCGTATTTATCCATTACCCATCAGATCACCATTAGCCGGCCACCCCGGACAGCATAATAAATCCCTTAATTTGGGAGATGGTTGAGAAATCGTCGTCTTCTTCATTCACCATCAGATAACCATACAACCAAACCTCACTCCCTAAATCAATACACCATCGTCGTCTTCATCCATCACCATCAGGCGACCAACCACCACGGTAGCACCACCATCGCTGTACCCCTCTCTCCGACAACCCCTCCATCACTCCTCCACCGCACTGCCGCACCTCACCTTCGCGACTAATTAGTCACCAACCAACCAAACCACCGGTGGTGTGCCGTCATCAAACCATCGGCCCTCCCCTCAAGCATCGCAGCCCTCCCCTTTCAAACCCACCCCCACCTCTGTGCATGGATCCCGAACCTTCTCTCCCTCCCTCAAGCATCGCAGCCCCGCTGACGTCAACATCCGCGCCTCGCTTGCTAACCTGGTAGATCCTTTCTTGCGTCGACAATTCGACAACGGAAGGCCCCGAATGCTTTACTGCGACCAGTGCCAAGTCGTCGGTGAGTTTGTCCACCGAGTCGTCATCGGTTCTTCTGCTTACATCAGTAGTACTAATTTAAGGGTCAAACACTGTGGGGTTAGCCATCCGGTTCTTCTCCATCGATCCATTTTTTTCTACGGTCTGCGGGTCGTCATTGAGAAATCTCGTACAAGCCTCAAATATGTATGGCTCTGTTTGAAAGTTCAAACGCATATGTATTTGGGCATAAGTGTGATACAGGAAGGAGATCTACATCACATAATTTGTCTATTTTGATTTTTGCTACGCATATGTTTTGATTTTTTTATACTATGGGCTCAGTTCTATGTAGATCGTTTTGACCTTCTTTACGATGATTTTGGTTTTTAGTTTGGCGATATCCATTTAAATTCGTGCATCTATTCTGTCCAAACATGATTAAATGGTAATTTGCAAAAATCTGTCATGATTTTCATGAAATGTTTGTAGCTAAAATTTGATGTATTGTGTATGGTTAATTTCATGATGGTTTTGCAGAAATATGTCATGATTTCCATTATGTAAATGTTGAATAAATTTCTGTCATGATTTTTTGTCATCCATTGTTCATCTACCTCGATTGAAACCTACACTTCTCAATCCTTGTCATGTTTCTGATTTTTGTCATATTTTTTATTTGATCATATTTTGTTCATCTATCATGATCGAAACCTACACTTCTCAAAACTTGCCATATTTTTCGATTTTGTCATATTTTTTAATTGATCTTATTTTGTTCATCTACCTCGATCAGGTTCTACCATATTTTGTGAATTGATCATGTTTTGCCATTTTATTCGGCTTACACATTCATTTTTATAAGAGTCGTATTTTCTTTTTAGATTTTAAGGAGATTAAAATATAAGAGAGAAGATTAGGAGAGAGAAAAAATTCAAAAGATTAGGAAAGAGAAATGTTTGAAAGAGGAGAGAGAATTGAGATAATTAGAAAAGGTCAAATAAAATAAAAAAGAGAAAGATTTGAAAAAAAAGAGAAAGAAAGGGTAGTTTAGGATTTAATTGAATTTGAGGATGGAAAGATAAGTATTTAAACACATTAGGATGAACACCTAAATAAGTAGGGTAGAAAGGATGTCTAATTAAGTTCCCCTTTAAAATATTAGGTAGAAATTATATAATAATATATAGAAGGGTATAATGGGGCAATAAGCTATTTTGAGGATGGCAACATAAGTATTTAAAACGTTGAGAATGGACACCTAAATAAGTCTAGCAACTAAGATGCCTATTTAATTTTTTCAATATTTTACTCTATCTTTGGGAAGTTGATAGGTAGTCTTTTCTAGAAATTTTTTTTTGTTAATGGAGCGTTTTGCAATATTGTTCTCATCTTATATTTTTGTTTACTATATTTTTCTTTTTACTGCAGATATAGAGAGCTTTCTCTTCTAAAATTTGAGTTGCATGAACTAATCAAATACGTAGTATGTTGTGCCGAACACGAAATTGAGAATATAATAAATCAACAAGCGATAAACAAGAACACAAAGATATACGTGGTTCCGTTCAAGCACAAAGCAAGAACGTACTCCACGGGGAAAAGAGCAAGATGATTCACTATAAACGGGGAGAGAAACAAAGAGCCGGCTATACCCGTAACTCTACTTGAAGCACCAGACAGATATCTAGGGACAAATCTCTGGTGGAATCCAAAAGGGAGACACAAACCCTTGGTGGAACCTTAAGAGATGAACAAAACCCTAATATCTAAGCTCTTGAACAAAAGACCATAACCCTATCCCTATTTATAGGAAAACACTAAATAAACCTAAACCGAATAGGAAAACGAATCCCTGTCAATTTAGGAATTCTAGTCAATTTCCAACAAATCTCCACCTTGACTTGAATTCCATCGAACTCAACACTATAGGCAATCCTCTCCTTCAATCGCTCATCTCCCCCAAAAGCCCCCCACAGGGCAATCACCAACGGCATAAACGAGCAAGGCTCAAGCACACCTGCTTGACCTTGTAAACGCGACTCAGGAAACCCAGCCGCACATGCCTCCAAATTGAGCCTCTATTTTCCAACGGGCACCTCCCACCCAACGCATCCCTTCCGGATACACATGAAGATCTGCTCAAACTCCACACGGAGTTAATTATCGACTCCACCACAGAGTTAAAAACCCAACACTGAGTCAACCTCGAATTTACCGATGAAGAATCCAAAGATGTAGCACCCACAATTGTACTACCATCAAGCACATAGAGGTTATTTGATTTCCGACCCTTCATCAAAACTCGAGCACCCTTCAAAACCCTTAAGAGTCCACCTTCAGCGGTATGCTTCCAACCCAAAGAGTTAAGAGTACCCAAAGAGATAAGGTTCCTTTTCAAATCTGGTATATGTCAAACACCAAACAACGTCCTCACAAACCCGTCATGCATTCTGACTTTAACTGTTCCAATCCCAACAATTCTACAGGATATATTATTCCCCATAAGAATTGTACCACGGCTGACTGATTCATAAGTATCGAACCAATTCTTATTCGGACACATGTGGTAAGAACATCCGGAGTCCAGAATCCATTCGGTATTCAAATAGACATCACCGACACTCACAGAAAGAACCATAAGTGAATTGTCGGAATCCTCTTCAACAATACCAGCAATAACCTTCTCTTCAAAATTGTCCTTATTTTTCAACCTAGGACAATTTCTCACCATGTGCCCGTATTTCCTACAGTAAAAACACTTTACTTTCTGATTTGTGGAACGAGAGCCAGAAACCCCTCTACTGCCATTATCCCTCTCAAAAGATCTTTCTTGCGCCACCAAACCATCAGCATAAACCTCACTTTCACCGGATACTTTTTTCCTTAATTCCTTTGAATATAAACTAGATTTAACATCCTCCATGGAAATCGTATCTCTTCCGTAAAGTAGGGTAGTAACAAAATGCTCATAAGACGCAGGCAAAGAACAAAACACAATAAGGGCTTGATCTTCATCATCAATCACAACATCAATATTTTTTAAATCCATAATAATTCGATTTAACTCATCTAGATGGTCTTTCACGGGTGTACCTTCCCTCATACGAAACGTATAAAGACGCTGCTTCAAATACAACTGGTTGGTAAGAGACTTCGTCATATAGATGCTTTCCAACTTTAACCAAATACCGGCAGCCGTATCCTCCTCCCCAACCTCGCGAAGCACATCATCGGCTAAACACAACTGAATCGAACAGAGCGCCTTCGCATCGAGATCCTCAAACACACTATCTTGCATCTCAGCAGGCTTCTTTGATTTCCCTAATAAAGTCTTGTGTAATCCTTGTTGAACAAGCAAAGCCTTCATCTTAATACGCCATAAACTGAAGCTAGTGCTCTGCCCATCGAACTTCGCAATTTTGAAACGAGTCGCCATTGAAACGATCACAAATTTCACAATACGCAGCGGAAAACAAAAGTCTCAGATTAAAACCCGGAGCTCTGATACCAATTTGTTGTACCGAACACAAAATTGAGAATATAACAAATCAACAAGCGATAAACAAGAACACAAAGATATACGTGGTTCCGTTCAAGCACAAAGCAAGAACGTACTCCACGGGGAAAAGAGCAAGATGATTCACTATAAACGGGGAGAGAAACAAAGAGCCGGCTATACCCGTAACTCTACTTGAAGCACCAAACAGATATCTAGGGACAAATCTCTGGTGGAACCCAAAAGGGAGACACAAACCCTTGGTGGAACCCTAAGAGATGAACAAAACCCTAATATCTAAGCCCTTGAACAAAAGACCATAACCTAGAAAACCCCAAGATCCCTATTTATAGGAAAACACTAAATAAACCTAAACCGAATAGGAAAACGAATCCTAGTCAATTTAGGAATTCTAGTCAATTTCCAACAAAATAGACATTGTGGCATTGAGAATATCAGAATACATCCATCAGTTATAGTGCCTCTTCAACTTGCCACAAGGGTAAGCAAACTCTATATTCGCCTATTCGGTATTGTTAGCTTGCATGTACACACGGGTATATTATCACCTTCAATCTATATGTTAAATTTTAGCCAATAAAGATTAGCCCACTTCACTGAAAGAGAACTTGTTGAAGATATCAACTCAGATTTGATAGTAAAATGATTTCTACACTCTAAAATAATGTAGGGTTCAACTTCAGTAGGGTACAATTTCAATAGTGCACATTTAAAAAAAAAAAAAAAACTTGTTTTTGTTTATTTTTGAATATTTACGTATACATGAAAAAGTTTGGTAGACATTAATTATAAAACACTTTTTGGTTAGCCCAGGGCAAATTAGAATTCTGGTTCTGCCCTTGCCTCCAACCGTGTTACACCCATGCCTCCAAAGCTTGTTAATTTATTTGTCAAAGGGTGAAGGCCAATAAAAAATTGTTCAAAACTTTGCCGATTACCAAAAAATTGTTTCCAAATCCTTTTCTTCTAAGAAAATATGAGGTACCCTTTGTTGAGTTCAATAATTTTTTGTTGCCTACCAAAATAAGAAAAAGAAAATATAGGGATCAACTTGTCTACAGTCGGACTGCACCCTCATGTTCAGGTCTTTTGTGAACCCTCCCTTTCCACTAGGGACGAAGCTAGGATTTACAATTATATTCTTTTTGTGCACCCTCATGTTCAGGCCTTCCTTGCATACAGTTTGAAGTTCAAGCATGAGGAATATTATTGTACAAGGGAAAAGATAGCCATTTTCAATTATATTGGGCAAAACACACATATACATACAAAAAGAATTAATTAATAATTTTCTAATACATAGCCACTTTATAATTTACATTTTGAAGTTTGGGGGATCGGTAGAGTACATTACAAATTTTTATTGTGCATTTTATGTTTTACATAGAATGATTCTAGAAAGGTTGAAGCCTGGGCCCCACCGATACACGTCCCCCGGCCTTGGCTCCTGTACCAATAAGATAATCGGGATCGTTCTTTTTTAAAATCTCTTCATGAATATTTTTTGTGCCAAAAAGTGTGCCCATCTGGAATCGAAAGATATGATCTCAGAATTTGTTTATTGGGTGTCACTATATTTTTCTCCGATCGATATGATTTTTGGCATGACTAAAATTATTAGTAAAATTTAAGGTAATTAGAACGATTTTGATAGTCTTTGTCAGACATAGAAGGACCCACGAAAAATTCTTCCTTCTGTTTTGTTTTGTATCTGTTGCTCTTTAAGCGTTTGTTGTTTATTCAGTGCTCTCTCGATGTACCCTTTTCGAGCCAATAAAGTCTTCGTTTTGCCGAGAAAAAAAAAAGTGCGTACAAGCTAATTACAGAAAGATACGTACGTGTAAGACAAAAGATCAACCAAATTGATAAATTAAATCACGGTCCTATGTGGAGTAAAGTTTTCATCCTATTCACATTCATGGATTACAATTCAATCCTATAATTGTATGATTTACCAATTTTGTCCTTACTATATACTCTCTCTATCTCACAAAATGTCCAAATTCAGTAGTCACACCTTCTAAATAATCACATTTCTTACCAGAGATAATGATAGAATGTCAAACGTATATGTTGACTAGCTTCCAACTCATGGTATATGAATGTGTGGTGATTAACTCCTTTTATTTTCTTTATAATGATCATATATGTATTTGAGAAAGGTCAATGCAAGTATAAAAGTAGTTCCAGATCAAGAAAAAAAATTAAATAGAAAACTTGTCAAAGAATAAAATACTACAAAACAAGCACAATTCAAGAATATGATCTCCATGCTCTAGCGTATATAAGTAGATGGAGAATTAAAGAGTTTAGTGAACCAACTGGACTAAAATCTACTGAAAATCAATTAATCTATTCACCACGTACGGATAACTTTTTAAATCGGCAACCTACAGATAATTAGCAAGTAGAGTGGACTACAGTTGGTGTCTAGCTCCTGTATACTCCCATGCACATGGACAGAGTTTGATCCGTAAGCACCCATTCCCTCTTCAAGTTCCCTAGGATAGAGTAGATTAGGTTTAACGAATGACAAAAAAAAAAAAAA
The DNA here is from genome assembly GCA_014282245.1 of Rhododendron simsii. NCBI lineage: Eukaryota > Viridiplantae > Streptophyta > Magnoliopsida > Ericales > Ericaceae > Rhododendron > Rhododendron simsii. Next base: position 8,909 of record WJXA01000368.1, read on the forward strand.
GGGGGGAACCAAAGCAGGGTATGTTTCCAAAATAATAAAATTAACTAGAAATAAAAAGCTAGAGGTGGCCGAATATTTTGCTTTATCTCTTTGGGCTCTCGAAGGAAAGTATTTTGGTTAGTGCTATACTGCTACGTCATTGATATTATCTTCCTTTTTTTCCCCTTTAATTTGTTTTTTTTTTCCTTTATATTGATATAAAGAGCTTTATCTTCTCAAATTTGATTCGCGTCACATAAAAAGGTTCCTCTGGAAATATCGGAAGAAACGCCCTAGCAGAAAATGTGTTTTCTGGAAGGCATAATTGAGTTGTCGGTATGCAAAGCCTTTGATGAAGCGGTCAAAGCGGGAACTAAAGCAGGGAAATATGTTCGTCAGTATAGGAAGTACTTGGCCATTTTGGAAACAGAATGGAGCAGTCTTCAATATCTTAGGGGAACAATTGAAAGAAGAGTTCATGGGGCCAGGGATCGCGGTGAAGAGATTGAGGATGCTGTTTCACGCTGGCAAGAGGATGTGGGCCGGATAGAAAATGAAGTCCAGCAGCTTATTGGGCAAGTCGAGGCAAGAATGCACTGCTTTGCATGCTCATGTCCTAACATCAAGTGGCGGTACCAACTGGGCAAACAAGCCGAAGAGAAGACAGTGGCTGTCAACCAACTCGCCGCTCAGGGCAGCCGATTTGATGTAGTTTCACACCCCAGGCCACCTCCTCCAGAACTTGAATTTCCATCTGCCGAGAATTATCTTCACTTGGATTCTAGGACACCAATTTTTGAGGCTATTGTGAATGCGTTAAAAGATCCTGAAGTTAAAATGATTGGCGTACATGGGCTAGGAGGGGTCGGTAAGACCACATTAGTCGAGAAGGTCGCCAAAAACATGCTAGATGATGGAACTTTTAAGCAAGTCCCTCTAGTAGCCGTCTCTAAGGATCTCAATGTGAAGGAAATACAAAAAAAACTGGCTGACAGATTGAATTTTGCATTGGATGCCACAAAGGATGAAAAGGGAAGAGCGAATGAGTTGTGGCATAAATTCAAGAATGGCGAGAAATATCTGGTAATCTTGGATGATATTTGGGAAAAGGTGGACTTGAAGGCAATAGGTATTCCTGTCATGGAAGGAAATATAGGGTGCAAAGTTGTGCTAACGTCTCGAAAGGAAGATTTGTTAAGAATCAAAATGAAAGCCGATAGAAGTTTTCCAATTGCAGAGCTATTGGAGGCAGAAGCATGGGACCTATTCAAGAAGAAGGTGGGAAATACTATCGAGTCTCTGCCAGAAATAGATTCCCTAGCACGACAAGTGTGTAGAAAATGCAAAGGTTTGCCGGTCGCCATAAATGCTCTTGGAGCTGCATTGGAAGATAAGCCAGTCTACGTGTGGAAGAATGCACTTGAAAAACTTGAGAGGTACATGATCACGAACATTGAGGGCATTAACCAAACTGTTTGGGCTTCTTTAAAGTTGAGCTACGATATGTTGGGGTCCTCGGATGCAAAATCGTGTTTCTTGCTCTGTTGTTTGTTCCTTGAAGATGCCGAGATACCAATTGACGACTTAATGAGACATTGTGTGGCGAATAGTTTGCTTTCTCAAAATCCACATACACTTGATGAAGCAAGAAATGCTGTGCGTACAGTGGTGGATGCCCTCAAATCAGCCTCTTTGTTGTCTATTGACTATCATGAAAATGTTGTCAAAATTCACAATGTTATAAGAGACGTTGGTATCTCAATTGCACGGGAGGAAAAAGCATTTCTGATAGATCATGGTGCCCATGAATGGCCACGCAATAGTAGGAATGTGACATTGTATTCAGCAATCTCATTAAGTTTCAAATGTATTAAAGGGCTTCCCAATGGATTGGAATATCCACAACTCCTCACCTTCATGGTTAACAACAGCGAACTTTCCGATCTAGAGGTTCCAGACAATTTTTTCAATGGAATGATCCAACTTACAGTGTTGACTTTTACTCGAATGCGTATGCGGCGACTCCCGGCATCACTTGCAAAACTGGCAAACCTTCGGATGCTATATCTGAATGAATGCGAGTTGGATGATATTGCTATACTTAAGGAGATGAAGAGTAACCTTGAAGTGCTTAGCCTAAGGGGTTCTAGTATTAAGGCATTGCCGTTAGAGATCGGACAGTTGACTGGTCTAGGAGTGTTAGATCTCCAAAATTGTGACAAACTCAAGATGATTCCTGGAGGTGTCATTTCCAATTTGACTAGCCTGGAGGAATTGTACTTTCCACAAAATTTTGACAAATGGGAGGCCACAACTGACAAGCAACAAGTCACGAGCAGCAGAGAAAATGTGAGCCTCGAGGAGCTGAGACGGTCATTGAGTATTGGTAAATTAACCACTTTACATATTTTTATACCAGATGTCATGCTATTACCAAAGGAGGACCTAATATTTGGGAACCTGAAGGGATTTAAGATATCAGTGGGTAATACATTCGAACCTTGGGAAAAATTTTCTGGAAGATGCATGTTGAAATTGGAACATATTGATCAGTTAAGAAATGAGTTCATCCCTTTGGTAGACAAAGTTGAAGTGTTAGTCCTCAATGAGATTGAGGGTTTGAAGAAGGTGTTTCATGATAGAGGTGTTGGAAATAGATTTCTTGACTTGAAATACCTCAAAGTTACATCATGTGTTGAGGATTTGGAATATCTTCTTGGTGAGTCAAAATCATCCGTGCAAAGTCATGGGCTTCATCGCTTACAGCCGTTCAATAATTTAACTATGTTAATTATCAAAAAATGTAAGTCTAAGTATCTTTTCTCCCCAATCACCGTAAAAGGACTTGTCCACCTGGAAGAACTAGAAGTTAGGTCCTGTAAAATCATGGAGGGAATAGTTGGATTTGAAAGACGAAATGATGAAGATGAACTCACTAGTGACGTGAAGTTCAGTAAACTGAAGCAGCTGAAATTGGAAGATCTACCAAACCTCTCAAGCTTTTATGCCCAAAAGGAGAAGATGGAAACAATCATGGGAAGCTCTTCTTCCTGTGCCCAACCTCTTTTCAGTGAAAAGGTAAGCTTTATCATTGTCCTGTAATTAGTTCACTTAGGTTTTTTTTTTTTTTTTTTTTAAACAGCAAAAATATTATTAAGGATAAACTAGAAAGCGAGTTGGGGGGGGGGGGGGGGGGGGGGGGGGGGGGGGGCCGCGCGGGGATGGGGTGGCTGGTGTGTTCCGGATTCTGGGTGGTTCTTAGATTGATTTGTTATTCTCATTTAGGAATAAGTTTGTGCGATCTGCCAAAGCTTGAAAGCTTCTATACCAAAATGGGGAAGGCGGGCACAACCAACCATCCCTGCACTACCTTTATTCAACGGAAAGACACATTTGCTTTATCATTACTAGCGTTGTGTCCGTTCATGCACGAGACAAAAAAAAATCACATTGATATTTTTTTTTGGTCTCGTGTATCGAATGGGCAAAAGAGATAGTTGAATTTTTTCAGCCCTGTATTCGATGCATGATAGCATTGTTCCCGTTTTATGCATGGAAACATATCTACTGTTATGAATTAAAAATTTAAAGCGTGAATAGAATAAATTCCAATTAATTTGCAATTGTGAAAAATATAAGATAAACAAAGCTAATTTAGATACTTATGGTCACAAATTAGCTTCCTATTTGAAGATTGAAACCATTTGAAATAGCATGTAGTATACATTTAATTTTTTTTAACCTACTGGGGGCTATCTTAGTTAGTCAGAACTTTTGCATCTCAATAGGAAGTTGAATTTCCCTACTTGTGTGTGCGAATATTCTTCCCTTAATAGGCTTTTCATTCTTTCTTGTTTTTACCTTATAATAGGCTAATTTTTGGTATTGGTTGAAAAAAATATATATTCAATTTTTTCCTCAATAATTTTTTTCTCCCTTTCAATCCCGCTATTTTCTCTCCCACACTAACAATATTTCTATATAGTATAGATTGATCTCTCTTTCAATATTTCTACTGTCTTTGTTTCTTCTTCTTTTTTTTCTCCTTTTCAACTGGGCTTCGGCCCTCTAGGTGTCATGTGAGTAATTTTTTATTTTCTGTGGTAATAGATTTCTCTTCAGTCCACAAAGGACTAGACAGTCCCCCTTAGACCTTACAAATGCAGGCATGAAATGCGATCTGTTACGATACTGATCACGTTAAAATAGTTAGTTCTTGTCTGAATATGCATTAAAAAATCTTGTTGATCGATATTCATTTCATATCTAACTTTTATTAAATGGAATGGGCGATAAGTCCTACTTGGATGACATACTAAAAAAAATGAATGTCGTGGAATTACACCTAAATTTGGACCTTATGCCAATCAGAGTCTTCGGTCGCTGCCGACTGTCCAATTCAACTATTTCTGTCGTTGACAGTCCATCCTTCCCCAATGCTCCTAAACAACGTCATCAATGTTGAAGAATGCCATTTGGCTGCGATAAGTATATCATCTCCGCATACGTTAATTTACTATTCCTCATGTTACTAGTCTAAACAAAATTTTCATATTGGTAGGTATATTGCATTTGGCAATATCTATCACTTTTACGATTTTATCATTCTGCGCTTTTTCCTTTTTCCATGCCTGGTAAATTTATCGATTTGGACAAATATAATAATATTTTAATTTACCAATTTTCTCTGATTTCAAATTTGAGAAATTTCTCAATTCAGCATGTATATTACTTTTAGCATCAAGATCACTTTTTGTGGTGATCAACCCAATATGTTAAGCTATCCTATTTCTCTATTCCAAGAGATAGGTGATCGGATTAAAATGGCCCAGTCATTCATATTGCATGGTGTGTCTGAGTATTCAATTCCAAGAGCTCTTACAAAAATTGGAATTTAGAGGAATGAAAGGTGATCTAATTGAGTCAACATGTCTTCCATAGCTCTTCAAGTTTTGAGACTCGAATCTCGTGCTTATGAGCAAAGATGGGTTTTAGAGCTTGATTGGACCTAATTAATTACTATTAAATCACTAATGTATGTTTGTAAATAATTTTGCAGGTTGCTTTTCCTGTCCTGGAACATTTGTATTTTGTGAAATTAGATAAGATAACAAGGATTTGGGACAACCAACCACTCTCAAAACCAAAAAAAGAAGCTACATCCTTCTCCAAACTTAAGAACATTGTTGTTAATGGTTGCAACCAATTGGAGTATGTGTTATCCTTCTATATGTTTTCTCAGTTAAAGAATCTGCAAAGGCTCAGTATACGGAATTGTATGAAGGTGGTGGTGATGATCTCGGACAACTCAAAGGAGAAAGAAGCCACCAAAGACAATGATACCATTCGGTTCCCTCACTTAAAGACCCTGAATCTTCATTGGTTGCCTAATCTCAAAAGTTTCATATGTAGTGAAACGCAACTCTTGTTCTCCAACAAGGTACAAATTAAGGTCTTCACCTTTTTACTTACTTAATTAATCATGGTCATGGAAAGCACATATGTATAATCCTGTAGTTTCATTGTAATTAAAAAATTATGTATATAAAAAAAAAGCTACTTGACATCAGCTTGTATTTGGCTTGATTAAAACTCGTTTGAGATCGATCGGGTCGTGTTATTAAATAAACTAAGTTCAAACATATTTTTGAAACTGGTTAAATTTTCAAACCAAGCTTGATAGTTATCTACTCGCTTATTTGTCTTGTTTATCACCCCTACCTGAAATGATTTTTACTGATGGGCACGGTCCCACGGAGTTCCCTAATAAATTTGGTTACACATTAATGTCATTCCCGTTGTGAATTGTATAATAGATTATTCTCTATTGGTACGTTATAATGCATTTAGCAATATTCATCACTTTTACTACAACTTTATCAGTTTGCATATTTTTGATTTTTCATGCGTAGTAAATTTTTAAATTTTTTTATCTTTATCAATCTGGACAAATCTACAATACCCAATACGACAATTTACCAATTTTTTCTAATCCCAAATTTGAGAAATTTCTCAACTTGGCATGTAGGTATGTTTTTTCTTTTAGGCAACAGACGTATATTACTTTTAGCAACATTGATCTCTTTTCGTGGTTTTGATCGTTTGCACTTTTTAATTTTAAATGCTTGGTAAAATTATTTAACTAAAAAAAATTTATTATTCATTTTGGCAAACTTGTCAATTTCATTAGTTTGTCCAACCCAATATGTTAAACTATCATATTTCCCTATTTACTAATCTCGTGGAAAAATTATCTGCTTATTTGCACGTTCTGATTTTTACGTGCTTAGAGATGTGTTTTAGAGTTTGATTGGACCTCATTATTATCCAATCACTAATGAATGTTGTGTAAACAACTTTGTAGGTTGCTTTTCGTGTTCTGGAAACTTTAAAATTTAAAGATTTAGATAAGATAACAAGTTTTCCAAGTTTTGAGACTCGAATCTTGTGCTTATGAGCAGAGATGGGTTTTTGAGCTTGATTGGACCTACTTACTATTCAATCGCTAATGAATATTTTGTAAACAACTTTGCAGGTTGCTTTTCCTATCTTGAAAAGCTTGTCATTGAATAAATTAGATAAGATAACAAGGATTTGGGATAACCAATCACTCTCAGAACCAGAAAAAGAAGCTAAATCCTTCTCCGAATTGGTGGAGATTATTGTTGTTGGTTGTAAGAACTTGGAGTATGTATTGCCCTTCTATATGCTTCCTCAGTTAAAGAATCTGCAACAACTCCATATAGAGAGATGTAGGAAGATGGAGGTGATAATTTCAAACAACCCGAAGGAGAAAGAAGCCACCAACAACAATGATACCATTCGGTTCCCTCATTTAAAGACCCTGGATCTGGAGGATTTGCCTAATCTCAAAAGTTTCATATGCAGTGAAATGCAACTCTTCTTCTCCAACAAGGTACAAATTAAGGTCTTTACCATTTTCACTTAATCCTGTAGTTTCATCGCAATTAGAAAAAGAGTAGTTGATCCGCAATTAATTGACATTACCAAATTTATTAGGCCCAATACTATCTTCGGAAATTTTGCCGAGTCAATGAATCCGTAGACCAATTTTTCATAACTACATTTGTCTCTACATTGCTATTTGGTATGGATTATTTTTACAATTTTGAAAAGTAGTCCTATGGTTATCATAGACCAATTCGACCATACTAAAAGGTAAACCAACAAAACCAGCAGAATGTCAAAAATTCTGAACTGGAATATTAAAGTGTCCGGAAATTAGAACTGCTAAAGAAACCAAACTTCTCGAGTGTGAATTTGTGTTCGTTTGTCAAAAACTTATTCAAGATTGGTTTGGTTATGTAACAAATCAAGCTTGAACTTTTTTTTCGAAAGTCGTTAAGGTTTCATACCAAGCGCTTGATCAAGCTACTACTCCCTCCGTCCCTTTTTAAGTGTCCCATTTCGTAACTCCAACTTATTAAAAAAATATCATCATTATACCTTTCACATCAACTTTTACCTCTACTTTTCCTACTTACCTTCTATGGAGACATCATCATTATACTTTTACTCACTAATTTTTCAAAATGGAATCTACTTTTAGGAGTAAAATGAAAAATGTACCAACTTTTATCCACTAACGTTACAAAATAGACACTTATTAAGGGACAACCCAAAATGAAATACTAGACTTTAAAAAGGGGACGGAGGGAGTACTTGTTTTGTTCGTCTAATTATGTATAAAAAAATTTAAGCTACTCAGGATCATCTCGTGTTTGGCTTGATTAAAACTCAATTGCTATGTGATTAGGGTTAATTTGTTTTCCAGAAAAAAATAGTAAGGAGGAGAGAAGAAAGAAGATCTTTTTTTAATCGGTGAAAAAGAGAGAAGACGTGCACTCCATTGTTTCTTCGATCATAGTGCACTGGTTTGACTCCCATGATTTTTTTTCTAGCATTGAGGTTTTCCAACCACGTATATCTATGTGTATTTTGTGTTTCTATTTCATAGGCACTATTTTCATTTGCCATGTGATTTCTGTGATTGATAGCTTTCAAGTTCAGTAGGGGCTTGAACTTTACAATTATTCTTAAGATCTATCCCTGGGTAGTAAGGGTCATCATTTAGCCCGAAGGCCCGCGGCCCGCCCTAAGCCCGCCCGGTCCATCGGGCTTTTTCCCAACCCGAGCCCGTGAAATGTGCTGGCCGGCCCGGCACGTAGTTTGTAATGGGCGGGCTCGGGCCTATGAATTTTTACTCGGCCCGCCCTCAGGCCCGGCCCGTGAGCCCTCCCGGTAGCCCACCCGTGGTACCTACCCAATAGCCCGCCCACGGGCCCACCCATTAGCCCAAAATCTCACAAAATCCTTTCTTTTTTCCCTTGCCCAAGGAAATTTAAGCCCGCCCGGTTGGCCCGCCCGGTTTTTGGCCCGCTAGCCCGTCAATTGGGCTTGGGCTTCAATTTATGGTAGGCAACCCGGCCAGCAAAAAATTAAAAGCCCGGCCGTCCCGACCCGTGGGCGGGTTTGGGTAGTGACCCAGCCGGCCCGGCCCGGCCCGATGATGACCCTTACTGGGCTAAAACTATACAATTTTATCCCATGGACTGGGGAGTTTCAAGTTTTTACATGCGTAATTTAATTTCGGTAAATATATCAATTATTAATATTTTCTCTTTTTATGATTTTATCAGTTTGTACATTTTTTGGTTTTACATGCGAAGTAAAATTCTTATTTTGGTATATTTTACAAATTTGTTATTTTGTGAATGATTGTTAGGCCATCAGTGATTTTTGATTGTACGGGTCTAAGAAAAAAAAGAAGAAGACTTCATTGAAAATTTATATTATTTAGTACATATTTGAAAACCTTGATTATTTAAGTAATTATTGTGTATGGAATGTTTATACTTATTCGATGTTTAAGTTCGAAAACTTTTGATTGAATCTTAATATGGTAGGATGCATACATACATGGAGAAAGCTATGGTACACAAGGTATACCGTATGTTTAAATTATGACAATTTGTGATTTTCATTATGTCGATTTTTGGTTTTCTAATGCATATTTATGATTCTACTTACAACTTGTACTTTAAAATTTACCTACTGAACAGGTCATTAGCAGGTTACTCATAATTAAAAATTATTGTTGTTATGTAACCACAATTATTCGTACCGAAATCCATAATACTTGTACCCTAACCAAATATATGCGTACAATAACAAAAATTAAATAATGCTACCCACAAATGTTATAACAACACCATAAATTGGCATTATCTTACCACAATGAGTCGTACCAAAAAAAATTGACTTGTATGATATTCTGTAACAAAATCAAAATATGTCATACCAGAATCAACAATTGTTATACTCAAGCCAAAAATATTTGTAAAATGCCACAAATTTTATAAAATAACCACAATTGTTATGACAACACCTAAAATTGTCATTTTCTTAATACAACGTGTCGTATTAAAAGAAAACATATTCAAATACAAAAAATTATATACCAAATCACAATCGTTATGATAATATCATAAATTTACGTTTTCTTACCACAATGCGTCGTACCAAAGGAAATTAATTAATATATTCCGTAATAACACATAACTAAAATACCACAAATTCAGTAATATAACCAAATTTGTTATGACAATACCATAAATTGACGTTTTCATATCCATAACGTGTCGTATAAAAAAATTCAATCGAAATGTTCAATTAATGATAGTTATAATCAGTAAAACACGATACCACAATTTCAGTAATATAGCCAAATTTATTATGACAACACCATAAATTGACGTTTTCATATCTACAACGTGTCGTATAAAAAAAATTCAATTGAAATGTTCAGTTAACGATAGTTATAATCAACAAAATACCATACCACAAATTCAGTAATATAACCAAATTTGTTATGACAACACCATAAATTAACGTTTTCATACCCACAATGTGTCTTATAAAAAAATTCAATCGAAATATTCAGTTAACGATAGTTACAATCGGCAAAATATCATACCACAATTTCAGTAATATTACTAAATTTGTTATGACAACACCATAAATTGACGTTTTCATACCCACAACATGTAGTAAAAAAAAATCAATCGAAATGTTCAATTAACGATAGTTATAATAAAAAAAAATACTATACCACAAATTTAGTAATATAACTAAATTTGTTATGACAACACCATAAATTAGTGTTTTTATACCCACAACGTGTTGTATAAAAAAATTCAATCGAAATGTTCAGTAAACAATAGTAAAAATCAGTAAAATACCATACCACTAATTATTTTCAATTCCCGCCACACTATTTTTTCAAATTCTTATTTATCCCTACACAATACTTCAATAATTTAAACTAAAAATGAAGTTCTCGCTCAAAATTTACATCCAATAAATTCACCAAAAAAGTACTATACCCAAATTTTCGAATACAACTACAATTTCCTCTCAAAATATTAGTCTAAATTAAATTCTTTTCTCTACAAAATTTAATTTAAAAAATTAAAATTCCTTCAATTTTTTATGAAAAAATGAGAGGTCACTAAAACAAATAATTATCCAACTGTCTCAAGATACGGATATTCAGAGCGGTGCACTTAACAATTGGCACTGTATATTTGACAGGTGGATCGGTGCCAAACCTTTACCCTATGCATACAAATTCAAATTTAATGGTGGTCCTTGGAACTAGATTGTGGAAGTACAATATAAATAATTTAGTAAATTTATTCTCATTGTACTTTCTTTTAAAAAAAATTATTATAGTCGATATACTGATTTACACCAATGACATAGGTTATAATATGATCTACAACTGCAGGCCAAGCACTAAGACAGATGCATTTGAGGCCACTGCCTTCTCAAATTTTTAACCCGGAAATAGGGCACCTACGTACAAGAAAGTATTATAAAATTAATAGCTTTTAAAATTTCAAATTCTCAATTATGTACCACAGTGAAAAGGTGTTAGAGTTTGGACATTTATCTAAAAGATCAGGGGTTCAAGTTTTGCACCCTTCATTTCTTTTTCTTTTTTTTTAAGAATGTTATTTTTTGGTTAAATTACATAGAGTCCTTGTAGCTTCATACTTCGACAAATCTAGTTGTTCAATTTCAATACAACATTAAAATCTAATAATGCACCATCTGAGCCCCACGTAAAGTTTTTTTTTTCTTCTATAATCTAAATCATCTATCTTTTATATAATATCAATTAGGTCATTCGTATCAAGAATGAAGTTGATGGCTTATAGCTAGACACTTAATTGGATGGAAAATATCATTCTATTATTCAATCTGTGTGCCGATGATGGAGCTTCCTAAACCTGATTGAGGCAAAAATTTACGTAGGTGAGATAATCAACAAACATAAAAAACTCAATGGATTTAATTTTCATTATTGTGTCACGGTAGTATGGCTACCGTATATTCAACTATAACAAAGGACTAGGTTTCATATCAAATATAAATTGAATGCATAATCTAAATGTCATTAGTGAGTGTATTTTTAAAATGATCGATCAGAGCTGTTAGAATGTCAAGTTATACGATATTTAATTTGTGATATTTTAGAGATGTATCTTGCTTGGATATAATAATTATTGATTGCGCTACAACATATTTTGGTCTTGTATTTAGTATATTTTGATCGCTTTCTTTTGGTACGACACATTGTGGTAAGTAAGTGCCAATTTTTAGTGTTGTCATAACAATTGTGGTTATGTTATATAATTTGTAATATTTTACATATGAGGGAGAGGAAGAGAAAGTCAATGAGGAGAGAACAACTTGTTACCTGCTAAGCCCTTTTTTTATTTTATTAATTGATTTAATCAATGGGTGGTCCAGATTATTCACTTTGAAATCCAAGGGTTTAAAATCATGGTGCGTACGGTACACCCCTAATAAGGGGTGTGTACCATAGGACTACCCTACATACATACATGATAATAAAAGGGCAATGTAAAATATTATTAGTTTATACGGCTTTGATTTCATAAATGATTAATTTTATACGTTAAAATAGTACACCTTAGTGTGAATTTACCAAATGCAATGGAAATTAAGTGCAACAAATATGGCATGGTGTGTCTGGAGTAGCCAATTCCAAGAGCTCTTACAACAATTGGAATTTATAAGAATGAGAAAGGTGAACGTATTGAGTCAATATGTCTACCATAGCTCTTCAAGTTTTGAAACTCGAATCTCGAGCTTATGAGCAGAGATGGGTTTTAGCTAGAGCTTGATTGGCCCACATTATTATTATTCGATCACTAATGAATATTTTGTACACAACTTTGCAGGTTGATTTTCCTGTCCTGGAACGTTTACATTTTATAAATTTAGATAAGATAACAAGGATTTGGGATAACCAACCGCTCTCAGAACCAGAAAAAGAAGCTAAATCCTTCTGCAAACTTAGGTGGATTGGTGTTGATGGTTGTAACCAATTGGAGTATGTATTGCCCTTGTATATGCTTCCTCTGTTAAAGAATCTTCGAGAACTCATGATACGGGAATGTAGGAAGATGGAGGTGATAATCTCAAACAACCTGAAGGAGAAAGAAGCCACCAACAACAATGATACCATTTTGTTCCCACAGTTATACACCGTGAACCTTTGGGATTTGCCTAATCTCAAAAGTTTATGTAGTGAAACGCAAATCTTCTTCTCCAACAAGGTACAAATGAAGTTCTTTACCCTTCTTACTTAATCTTCGAGTACTTTATCCGCAATTGAGATTCCCAAATTTAGGCAAATTAATTTATCGTTTAAACTAATTAATAAAATACCCGAAACTATCTACGGAATTTTCCCGAGTCAATGAATTAGTAGAGCCCAATTTAATAATTTCTACATTGTCTCTACATTGCTATTTGGTATGGATTATTTTTACAATTTTAAAAAGTAGTCCTATGGTTATCACAGACCAATTCCACCATACATAAGAGGTAAACCAATAGAATGTCAAAAATTCTGAACTAGATTAATTAAGTTTCCGGTAATTAGAACCGCTAAAGAAACCAAGCTACTTGAGTTTGAGTTCGTATTCGTTCGTTACAAGCTTGTTCAAGATTGGTTTGTTACATAAACAAATCAAGCTTGACATTTTTTCGAAAGTCGTTTAGGTTTCAAACCAAGCTTGAACACACTATTAATTGTTTTGTTTGTCTAATTATGTATAAAAAAATTTAACTACTCAAGATTGGCTCGTGTTTGGCTCGATTAAAACTCGTTTGAGATCGACTTGTTTCATTACTTAGCTAAGCTCGAACATATTTTTGAAGTTCATTATGTTTTAAAACCATAAACTACCTATTCGCTTGTTTTGGTTGTTTCTCACCCCTACGTGAAACGATTTTTACTAATGGGCATAGAGTTCCCTCGTGAATTTGGTTACACAATGTCACTCTTTGCGATCACTTTAAAAATAGACTTTCAGGCACGATGTCAAATGCTATAAAAATACTTAATTGAAAACCTCTTTAACACCAATTAGTTGTAGGAGAAATGGTGGAATCCCATGAGGGGTATTAGAGCCTGAAAGTCATGAGTTCGAATTGCGGGGGCGTTATTGTGACAGAGACATTGTTGGGCCCACAGTGCCTTGCCCTATGAGTGGTTTGCATGATGCCCACTCCCTGCGACCCCTCTAAAACCGTACAAGCGGGTGAGATATCAAATGCCATAAAAAGCTTAATTAAAACTCTTTCTAACTCACAAATTGGGTTTATGAGAGATGCAGAGAACAGTCTGTGGTAAAGGTTTAAATAATAAAAGTTGTCTCTCTCTCTCTCTAACAGCTTAAGCTTTTAGATGAGTCGATGGTTAACAATTTAATAGTCTAACAATTACAATTTCATGCTTATAATAACTCCACGAGGTAATTTTTTCTTCTATAGGTTTTGTATTTGTCCACGACCATATAACATAGCGAATGGCTTTATCGTGGGGTACAATATATCCATTATCTTGTAATCTGTTGACAAATGGTGAAGTGGATAACATCAATGTTGCTGCAGGATGCATTCCCAGTGTTGGAGGAAATAGATCTCGATGAAGATTCAGAGATTTTGCGAGACGGGACTTATGCGAAAGAGGTATCCATGGAGGTTAGGATTTTTAAATTGCTCGTGTCACTTAATAAATAATTGTCTCTGAATATTTATCAAAATATTTTTTTTTTTGGGTAAGTAAATTTTATTTCACCAAAAACCGCGCAAGAAGCTAAAAAATCTCACAGAGGCATACCCCTGGCCCACTACACACCAAAACCAAGAAAAAAAGAAACAAAAGCTCTCTATCTACAATTATTTATCCCAAAAATTCGAGAATCAAGAAGCCAATCTTCACACAACCCCCTGTCTTGGTCATGGAACGTCACCGTGTTCGAAGAACTAAGCTTGGCACGAATAGCATCAAAAATTGCATTAGTAACCTCAGGAACACCCCTGAACTTGCCCTGGAATATCCTGGCATTACGTTCCCCCCATAAGAAGTAAACAGAAGTAACCAATGACAGCTTGTAAATAGTATTTCTAAATCCTTTACCTGCATAACTCTGCACAGCCCAAGCAACCTCTTGAGATAAAGGCAAAACGACTCTGTGTATACCATTACAGGTTAGAATTTGCTTCCATATGTCAGAAGAGAAGTGACACGCAAAAAAGAGGTGATCACGGGTCTCCACACCATCCATGCATAGTACACACTAAGGGCTCACAGCTACACCCCAACTAAACAACCTGTCTCTAGTGGATAGCTGGCCTAGAATGGCAAGCCATTCTATAAAACTCCAACGAGACAGTGCTTGACTAAACAAGACCAATACCAAGGTTGGATGGGATTGCGCTTTCGACACACCTCCCAAGCAGATTTCACGGAGAAAGAGCCATCAACAGCTAGGGTCCACACAACCTTATCACAATCAAAGGTGGAAGGCAAAAAAAATTGAGGAGTATTCCGTATATTGCTCAATACAGCTCTGTTCCTTATCCATGGCCAATTCCATTTTCCTTAATCAATAATAGAAGCAACTTTAGCACACAAAGCAAGACCTCTGTTAGTCACCACAGCCTCCCCAAATTATTGGTATAACACATCTAAGGGGTGCCAATTATCAGTCCAAAGGAATGTGTTGGTCCAAATAGCAACCGAAGAGGGGGGGTGAATTGGGTATCTCAAATATAACGTAGAATTTTAAAAACTAATTGCAACCTATTCAACCACAATTTCAATTTCAATGATATACTATTCTATTCATGCATATTGATATGCAAAACTGAAAATAAAGAGAGCAGGGAAGAGAGAATCAAATGCAAGGATTTATAATAGTTCGGTCCACAATTTCATGGCCTAGTCCACTCCCCAAGTGTCCAACTCAGGATTTGCTGCACTATCTCCAATAGTTACAATATTCTAGCTTCGCAAGTGCTAGACAACCTTTACAATGAGCAATCTATCCCCAATCGCTCCAACTAATTTTGACTCCGGTGCTAGTCACACCTCCCCTACTAGTTTTGACTCCTGTGTTAGTAACACCTAACTCTCAAGTGATTTTTTCTCCAAAATCACTCACAAAAAGATAATCTCAAACAAGGGTGTGAATTCCTTTTTACAATAAGGTTAAAAGACCAACACTCAAACTAGTGTAGATATTCAAGATGTAAGCATAGAGATGGCTGACTGATTTTTCAAGTAAAAGCTCACTGGAATTTTCTTCAATAGTTGGAGTAGTTTTCTGCACTTGTTCTTCTCTGCTTTATATTCTTGAACCCAATTGAACGTTGAAGGATTTCTTCTAGCCATTGCAAAAAATCATCCCTTACCTTAGTTGCTCCTTCCTTCAATCCCTATATTCTCCAGCAGTTATATGTCTTCTTTCCTTATGTAACTTTTCCAGACAATAGAAATTAGGAAGAGATTTTCCTTATCTCTCTTCTTCTTCAATTTACTTTCCTATTGGAGATAGAAATTGTAAATAAGAGAATCCCTCAATTTGTGATAGACCCGAAACCCCTGTTTCTTGCATCCCCTCTTTCTTTTTGTTTACATCGCCTCTTTTTTCTTTTCAAGGTAGAAGACTAGGTTACGAAAATGATTCCCTGTGAAAAGAACACCTTTTAAGCTTTAAGACAAGAGAGAATTGCTTCTAAGTCCCTTCAAAATCACGGAATAATGTAATTAGCCCAATAAGAATATAATACTTCAATGAAGCTCACTTGACTAATTTAATTCTAATTAGGTCGTGTTTGTTATCATCAAAATCAAGAAACTAATACCAGGATTGTTGGTCGCGGGCCAGCATCCTGCCCACGCGAGTCAAACTGTGGTGCTTGGAGTCTGCTATGCTTTGGTATAAGGAAATAGAGTTACGCCTTTACCATTACCTGCGGGTTTTGGTAAGATGGTAAGCGGTTGATCCTATAAGTATCAGAGCCAAGGTCACGGGTTCGACTCCCCTGGATGGCATGCTGCTTGCAGGCAGGTGCTGGGGGGCATTGTTGGTCCCAGGCCAGCATCTTGCCCACGCGGGTAGAACCGTGGTGCTTGAGGCCTGCTATGCTTTGGTATAAGGAAGTAGAGTTGCGTTTTTACCACTACATGTGGATTTTGGTAAGATGATAAGTGCTTGATCCTACCGAATGTATCAAAGGTGGAAGGCAAGACCCCTCTTATTCAACTGATGCTTCAAATTTTTTAATATTTTTTTTAGTTTCTAAGTTTTCCAGTTTCTTTGGATTATGAATGCATCACAAGTGGCAAAGAAAGTGACCCTAATGGTGAAGAAAAAAAATTTGATGTAAAGTCTCCTTTACATAAAATAGGCCCCATTGAAATTTAGGAGCTGTAACACATAAATTCGTGTCCTGCAATAAAGAAGACGAAAAAGATGCACAAAATAATACTTTTTATTGATTTTGAATTGAAAGGGGTACAATTCTCTAATAAATGCCCTTTAAATAAGAAAAGAACAAAATCCTCTGATTCGATCTCCGGGATTGCTGGCGTTTTAACGGCTTGAATGCTTATTGTTGAATCGGCCGAACAGTAACTTTCTTTGAATCTTCAAGTTGAATGAACCCAAGAACAAAGTTTGAAGATGACTTGAACTTTGGAGTTTTATCCTTAAAACCTCCAAGAGTTTTGGTTTGTTGAGTGATTTGAGTTACTGAACGATTTGATGTGGTGGACTTGCAAAGAAATCGACACGATTTTTGGTGTTTGATGATTCTCTACAGGATGTTGAAGAATGCTTGAGTTCTTGAAGAGTGCTTGGGAGCTCTGAAGAATGCCAAGCAAAAGGTGTTCTCTCCCTCATATGAGCCTCTATTTATAGGCTCAAGGAGAGAACAGCTAAGTATGGCAAGATCCTACAATAAGATCTTTAATTGGCTTGATTGATTGACTTAATTTGATTAGATCATGATCTCATTTCATTTCCTATGTAAGAAAATTTTATACTTCTTTTTAGGGAATGATTTTAATTTAAAAGAGAAATAATATATTTATTATTTGACTCCTTTTTTAGGATTATTTGAAGTGGGCCTGCACTTTTCGGCTTGTATACCTTAACCTATTTGGCCAATCAAGCTAGCCCAACTCTTTAATCCGTTAGGCTAATTAAGTTAGCCCAACTTACTCTGGTCTTCACTGTATCTCAAATGGATTGAGCCGTAGAAATTTGTTGGGTCCAATATTTATTTGAGTGCTTTGACCAATCTTGACTTTAATTAATTAAGACAATTTATCCCAATTGATCAGACGACGATTAAATCATGCCAAAATTTTAGTGTCTACGGGAGCCACAAAATAGACCTAACAGTGAAATACTCTTTACACCCATTTTTGGCCAAATTCTAAAAAGGAATTTGTCAATAGATTAGTGGCCTAAAATAACATTTTGGACCTTGGTTGAATTATGCCTTTGGTCGAATTTATAGTGGGCCTATTCTTAGTCTTGTTTGGCATAATTGAGTTAAAGCCTAGATTAGGTTCAACGCTTGGCCCAACTAATCAAAGCTCAGACTATTTTTTCCGGCCTATTTAGCCCAATTAAGCCAAGATTTGTTTTGCAGGACTGGCCCAGTTTTTTAGATTTATTCAGGCCTAAAAATGAAGAAGTCAAAAAAGGCATAAGCTGCTTAGTCATGCTTAGAGCAAGCTGCTCACAAGCAGCTCAAAGGCCTAGAAGGTTCTCTCGAGCAAATTGCTAGGCCTAGAAGGATCTCTCTAGCAAGCAGCTTACAAGCAGCTCAAAGGCCTCAAAGGTTCTCTCTAGCAAGCAGCTTACAATCAACTCATTTAGGCCTGTTTGGTCATTGTCGCACGAGAAAAGAGGGCACAAGTTCCAAAATGCCGTTTGTCTTGAATCATCTCACATAAGGAGCAACCTTAGAGCCTTCAAGGGCCCACAAGGGACGAAAAGTGGATAAAAAGTCTTCTCTTTTGCAGAAAAGTTTCAGCTTTTAGCCTTACAAGGTCCCAAAAATCTCCCTTAAACAAGTATCTATGCAAAGAGAGGCAATCTTAGGCCTAAAAATGCAATGCAGCTGAAGGTTTGGAGTAAGGGGCAAGGCTTGGGGCACATGGCAGCCACACATAAGGGCAGGAAGAAGCAGCTCAAGCAGCTCAAGGCCTAGAACTTTGTCTATAAATACTAGAATTGAAGGCCATAGAAAAGGTCCTCGACCAATTAAGCCCACGACTTACTCAAATTATTTTTCAATTACCTTCACTTAATTTCTAGCAAAATTTTTTTTTTTTTAGTCCAATCTAGCCAAGCCTAGATTTTATTTCATTTCCTTGTATCTCTTTGCTTTGTTAAACCATTAGCAAAGTTCATTTACCTTATTGTTCAATCCTATTTTCTTTTCTTTCCATTTTCTACACGATTGGGAAATTCTAAATCCTTATCCCGACAAGGCAAACCACGAATCACACACAGCCTCACCTCTTAGGTCATACGCAATGACTCTAAAAGAAGTTAGATTTGAGGCACGAAGGTCTTAGTATGAATTCGGACTGCAATCCAGTCCTGGCTCGCCTGCATGCAATCCAATCCTAGCTCGCCCGCATGAAGCTTAAAACTGCACTACTTGCTATTCCTAGGCCAATTGTTACTTTTTGGGAACAAACAAATACACTGATTATCAACTCCCTTAGGCATTAACCCATTAGGGTACGTTTGGTTCATCAGAATGGTTAGACAATGGAATGGAATTGACAATGGATGGAATGGAATTGAGAAGAATAATTTTCAAAGGATGGATTTTGAGATATTGCAATGGTTGTATTTTTTTGGGATAACTATCTATCTATATCTATATAATACGCTAGGATGGTTTTTGAAACTTATGTCTACATAAATCCAACGGTTCAAAGTTATCCCATAAATCCTATGGCGGAGACCCAAAGAGTCATCTCTCACACTTATCCTAGGGCTATAAATATATTTAGAAAGAATCAAAGTCATCTCTCTCTCTCTCACACACTTATCCAATGCTGGTCTCTCTCTACAAGCAACAAAGGTTCCCATAAAGGTAAGGCGATACAATGTGTTAATGCCATTGAAAATTGTAGGGTTCGATTTGTCAGGAACTTGATCATGGTTCAAGCTAGGACCCTTCCTCCATGGCTCCGCGCTCCTGCGGCAAGACTTGCAACAAGTCACTAGGGCCTTGACAGCCCAGTGACCCTCCGATGATCAAGTTAGATCTCAGGGGAGAACTTTAGGTCTAGGGCTAGAGAAGAACGGCATACCTCTCACAATGAGCATCCCTTTGTATTTATAGACCTAGGTTTACTTGGCCTTCAAGCCAACGCATGAGGCAGACGCTCGGGTAGTCACCTTGGGTGACATCATATGTGACGAGAGAAACTAAACGGTTACGGAGCACATGGCCAGACCTGATCCAAATGATTACTGTCGCCACGTAGTCAATATCGGACCCACCTGGCATAACTACCTCCTTCAGGCGGCTTCAGGAGAACCGATGCAGGAGCACATCCTGCTGACCTTCACCGAATCAAAACAGCCTCGACACCGAACGGTATACCTAGAAGCAAGTAAGTCAGGAACACTAGATTTCATCAGCCCGTTGACCAGATTCCCAAGGGACTTAGGCTCGGTACCCGTGGCCTGGCTACCGAGACAATAATCGAGGCCACCACATAAATAGTTTAATTTGCAATTTGTTTCTTTTTTCTCTCTTTTTTTTTTGTCAATTTTTTTTTTTTTTTTTGGAGAAAAGTTGTGGTGGGGTTGCTGATTTGTGTTTGACGGTTTGAAAATTTTTATTCTTCCCAGACTCGAATCCTTATTCTATATTGGAGGTTTACCATGTACCCTTTCGTAATCCTTACATGTGAGAGCACCATAGGCTTTGTTTTGATCTTTTTTTAATGTTCAACTTTTTGTTGGTCTAATGAATTTGCTTAAATTTTTAATTGTAACCACTACCATTATAGCTAATACATATGATTGTCAGGGGCTTTCATCAGAAAAAGAAATTTTCTTAAAAAGTGGATAATTTTTATTGTTAGTATATGATCCTAGACCAAGTTTCTAGCCGTGATCCCTACTCCTCCCTTTAGCTTTGCTTCTAGGTAATATAAGCTCGTTGATACTGTGCTCATATGATTTAGGGTCTTGCGAAGTATTCCCGTCGTGTCACGTGTCTCCGAAGTGTCTAATACCGATACGGTGATCTCTACAAGTGTCAGTGTTAGATGAAACTAAGCTACCACTCGGTGTTACATGAACAGGTTTATATTTTGTTCACTGATAATTCAGCTTCGTTGGCGGGGGTGGTCAATAGTTTCGTAATTCATTTTAATTGTGTTCAAATCGCGTTGCGTCGTGCCTTCAGGCACTGGAACTCGGTAGTTTTGGATGACTGTTGAGCACTGGAACTAGTTTTTATACACTTGACAACTGCAAATTTTACTTCCTAGTGTTCGTTATTTACTTTTACTGGTGGCTCTGATTGGAGTAATGTTCAGATGTATTTTCATTAAGCTTTGGATATGAGATTGACTAATTTTTTTTGGTACTGTTTAGAACAACAAAATGGCAGACACTTCTGCTGCTCAAGCTAGGAAAGGCAAAGATATCCAAAAAATTCCTTGGGAGAGGCTTCATATCACAAGGGAAAAGTATAGGCAAACTAGGTTAGAACAGTACAAGAATTATGAGAACATCCCTCAATCTGGCGAGGGGTCAGAGAAAGTAAGCCCATTGGTCCTTTTCTCAGCTGCTGTTGCGATGCTTTTAATGTTTTGTTGCCACGACGATGTAAACTCATTAATGCCTCATGTTTCTGTTGTGAATAGGATTGCAAAGTCACAATGAAAGGGGATATGTATTATGAGTTCAGACGTAATTCAAAATCTGTAAAATCAACGATACTTCATTTCCAGGTTGGATGACATTTTCTTTTTCAGTTTTGGTCTCAGCTACAGCATTTGATTTTATTAGATTATTTCCTCTCCGACTATAAGGCTCCATATTGCTTTTACGAACTATTCTTCTATTTTAGAGTTGCAAAACGTTCTTCACATTTGGAATGTGACCTGCAATGGTATTTAAATGACGAATAGCTCCCTAGCTTTAGGTGCAATCTGCGCAATGTGCCAAACCTTTGGTTGTCTGCATTTTTTGAATTTGTTTCTGTGCAAACCAATACCTGCCCCCGTATCCCTTGTGTTTAGGGGGGTATCTACCCTTACGTTTTCTTTTTCTGGTTAACCTCTATGTTGATTTAGAGATTCAAATCTGAAGCTCCGGATAGCCAAGATGTAAATGGGGAATGACATTTGAGTTTCTTGGAGAAGTAAGCATGAATTGTAAAAACTAGTTGAATGCTATCCGCAATGCCCTGGAAAGTGATGTGTATGTGCCGCAAAGGCGCATACCACCAATCATATGCCGGCTTTGTAGAAGTTGTAAGAGATATGGGACGAATGTTGGTTTACACTCAAACTGTGTACTCCAATCGTAGAAGAGAATGATTAGTACAATTCGGAGAAAGATACGACAAATTATACCACTAATGCTAAGACCTTAGTTTCATAAAAGGTGAGAGAGGCTGATCACTGGCATTGAGAACCCACAACTTTAGAAAGTTATTAATACCGTATACGTGAATATAACCATATATGTAAAAAATATTGCATTGTTTTGGACATTTCAAGATAAGAGTTTCCCATGCATGTCAGTAATATATGCATGTTCTTACACTAACTTGGTCATTTTTTGTTCATTGATATTATGAGCTGCATATGACGTACCCAAACCCTTAAATCATGTTGGTGATGGACTTAGGTTAAATGATATTGTAATTAAGTTTATGGCATAATGCCATTACGACCTATATGAGAATATGTTTGACAGATTTCTAGTCCAGAAATAATAGGTTGCGGCAAGCGTAGGGCTAAAATCGACGTAGCATAAAACCGACGTAACACAATATTCGGCAAGTCCGGGGTCGAATCCACAGAGACAGTGATGTGCTGACTAAAACCATTGGTTGTTATAATTTAAACAGGCTCTTAGGTCTTGTCGATTTGATTGAGATTAACTAAAACCTAGAAATTGATTGCACTTTTCAAATATTTAAAAAGGAGGTACGGTCCTAGGGTTCTTAGCACTCGCACCCAGTTCGGATTAACCTGCTCCATTCAGTGTTCTTAAAAACATTCGATTTTAGAGAGAAAAAGATACCCCGAGAGATGCGAACTTTTATGGTCGCCGTTTACACATGCGTAGCCATGGGCACACGCCCCGGAAAATTTTGTTTTTGGGTGTAAAATCGGGTGCGCCCTTTTTGGAAAAGCGCGGCAAAACGCTACAATTCAGAGTCGCCATTCGGGTTTCGCGGTATGCACCCAAGGAACCGAACTTCAAACATTTACCACGTTGTTTGATTTTGAAAAAGGCATAGACTGGTCCATCGTCACCTTCGATATCTGAGGTTCTGGAGCCAGGTTACGATAGAGGAAGGGTTTTATGGCACCCCTCTCGCCCAATCCGGAGATCGGTCTCTACTTGGGTATTTATAAAACATTTGCATTTTTCTCTCATTAATCATTTTTTAGCCAGTTAGGGCGGGGGAACAGTTAAAGGAGATTAAAACTGTAACAAGTTTGTAGTGATTGTGTGTTGTGAATGATTTATTAAAGCAATTAATATAGATTGAGAACAAGCGCTTTTGAGCATTTCAGACCAACTGAAACACACTGGTTTAGAATGATGTACGCACGAAACACACTGGCGTGCACTGGCCAGGCCACTACATGCCAATATGACTTGCGTACGCCACCACTTCACTGGCATACTCCAGTGAGTTAAAACCCCAAGTTCTTGTCATCAACCCTCTAGGCTCTGGAATGGACCAGTGCTCACCCATGACAAACCATTCAGTTTCTAAGGCAGATATTAAGCAAATACAGAAAACAAGAATAAACCCTAAGACATAAAATAAAAAGAACACCTCATAAACAGTGTGGGGAATAAACAGATGCCGAAGGCTTAGCTGTCATGCAAGGGCCAGCCACTGGATCTTGACATAACTACCGTATGCCAGTCATAAAACACCGTATGCCAGTTACATCACCTGTCCAGTACTTGGCTTTGCATCATCTGGAGTCTGGACTCTGGAATATGTCCAGAAGGTCTCTTCCCAGTGACCTTCCTAAATAGAAATAACAGATGAATAACATCACAGTCCTAAAATACAAAAAGTTGTAAACTGATTATTAGCATGCAATAAGGCGTCAATATGAAAAGAAAAGCATAAAATGGATGATCAATGATCCCCACGCCAGCTTTACACATTCTACCATAACTGGCGTACGGATCATTTATACTGGCGTGCGCCATTGATGATCACACACGATCCTTGAATCCTTGCCAGCTTTAGAGCCAGGACTGATATTGATTACCAACCTTGACCCTGCCAGCCCCCCTCAGGGGTCAGAACATAACATATATAAAAGGTGGTATACCTATGCTTTGAGTTTGATGATCTGTTTAGAGCTTGAACTTGGGGTTTGAGGGATGAAGATTGAATAACAAGGGTGCAAAGAGAGTATGGAGAGGCAACTTGCTTACTCTTTCAAGTGTTAGGAGAGAGAGAGAGAGAGAGAGAGAGAGAGAGAGAGAGAGAGAGCAAGAAACCAAGGGAAATAGAGAGAAAGAGACTTGGAGTATTAAATGAGAGTAATACCTTGTGAACCCCC
Source organism: Rhododendron simsii (assembly GCA_014282245.1). NCBI lineage: Eukaryota > Viridiplantae > Streptophyta > Magnoliopsida > Ericales > Ericaceae > Rhododendron > Rhododendron simsii. The sequence goes on from WJXA01000368.1 coordinate 33,120, forward strand.
TTGCATATAAATGCAAGGGGGTATTTATAGGCAGGGAATGCAAGGGAGAGGGCTGGTAATCAGGCTGGTTGGGTTAAGGAGGGAGCCTCCCATGCATTAAATGCATGGGACTAGTTGATGGAAGGTGTAGGAGAGAGAGGGGAACAACCCTGCACGATTATAATCATTAGGAAACTGTTCATCATACTGGGGTGGCCGCAAAAGTCTTGTGCACGTGGTTGAATAGTGACACTTGACTGGTCTGGACTGGCGTATGCCAATCCTATACCTACGTGCGCCAATAGCAACTGAGTCAACAGTCGATAACTGACACATGGCAGTTTACCAATGCACGCCAACATAGTACCAACATAAGCCAGTATAGTTTTGTTGTGGCCTTTTGGTTCTGGCTTGAAGGAATTGAAAGAGGTTCGACAATGGTTTGAATGAGGTTCGGAGCTCTCAAAGCTCAAACATGCCAACAATCTCAGGATGTTCTTAACCTTAATCATTATTGAGGAATCAAAGACTGTAAGTAAACTAATCTGGATGGTCCAGAATAGGGTGTCTACAGTAACGGAGAATAAGTTTTGTTCCCCCATTCTCCCGTTCACATGGACTCCGACAATGTCCGAGTTCGTCTAACGAATGTTCTTTACTAACCTAAAATTGCCTATTTTTAATTGTTTGAGAATAGGAGCAGTATCCAAACTGATCACGGCATGTTAATCACTCTGCGGCCCTACCTATACAACTACTCACTCATTATTAAGGAAGAAAAAAAGAAACCCTAGTTTGGAACATGCTTTTATTACACGAGATGAAAAATAAACAAAAGATCTAAGTTAAACAAGAACCAACGAACAACTTTCATGAAGAACAAAAATTAAAATGAATTACCGAATGTTTGAATACTTGAAACAAATCGTCAAAAACTTGAAGAAAAAAAAAGCTCTGAAAAAACCTACGTAGTTTAAACTGTAAAATAAAATTCGGAACAAATAATCAAGCAAGAATAAAACTCCATTGAAATAACAGTCAAAGATTAGACTGCAAAACTAGAATCCTTTTCTGTCGTGTTGCTATTGCTCTGACCGTAATCGCCAGATGTGAGGAACAGCTGCACGATTCAATCCTCTCCCCCTTCTGCGTGTGTGGAAGTCCTCTTTTTATAGTGCTACCAATTATCTCCTCGCAGCCCTAAAATTTCTGAAAGAATTATTAACTCTCTCTTGTAATTAATTGGGCTGGCCCACTACCAAGTCATATTGGCTTCTAGCCTCCCACGTGCGCAGCTTCCATTTATTAAGGCCAAGAGTATTTTCTAATATCACTCCAAGTATCGGTATCTTTCAACCATTAAACTTCCAAGGTAATTGTAATCGCACTAATCGAACTTATGTAAAGCCCATTAGCACGTTAAGCCTCCAAAGTCCAAATAATATGTTGGGCTATCCTGACTCGCATTTCAATCACATCTTCGAACCTTTAAATCTCCAATTTAAAGCCCAATTCTATGCAAGCGACCCCGATTGACCTGCAATTATGAAAATCGCATAAAGTGTACCAAGTGACCATATAAATTGACAAAAAAAGTACAAGTTAAAGAGATTAAATGGGTGCATTTAAGCATGTATCAGAATATTGTTCAGTTTTCTAGAGTTAGCTACTTCTTTGATTTGTAGCATAGTTGATTAACAGAAATTTTGTGCTTGGTGTTGCAGTTGAGGAACTTGGTTTGGGCTACATCAAAGCATGATGTTTACCTTATGTCACGTTTTTCTATTACTCATTGGTCTGCATTAACTTGTAACAAGACTGAGGTTCTCAATGTTTCTGGTCATGTCGCACCATGTGAGGTGATTCTCATGATTCCCTTTATTTTGGCTTGCTTCCCGTTTCTATCTCGATCTCTTTGTGTTGTGTGCTTGTCTTAAAACGAGAAAAACTTGTATTTCTGTATTTTTGGTCTTCTACGAATTAATTCGACGTTTTTGCTCCATATAGAAACATCCAGGAAGTCTACTGGAAGGATTTACCCGGACTCAAGTTAGCACACTTGCAGTAAAAGATAGGTTGCTTGTGGCTGGGGGGTTTCAGGGAGAACTCATTTGCAAGGTAACTTAGTTGAGTTTACTTGTGTGACATTTACTGAAAGTGTGGGAGTTCAGAAATTAGTTAGCCTTGGTTTGTTGCTTGCATTCCCACTTTTGATGTCCAAGACAGAAGTTTGGTTTCCGTGTATGTATGAGAATTTTTTGTTTTCAACTTCACTTCTAGTTTTTCGTACTTAAATCTTTCGCCTCTCACTAACCTGATGCATGTTTTCTTTAAAATGTTTAACCTAATGAGATTAAGTTAATTTTCTGCTTTACTGTCTTGCTTTTTGTACTTTGAACTCGCCTGCTCGCAGCCCTGATAAGTATTTGCTGTAAATACCTGTGAACTGTATGAAGTATCTTGAAAGTAACTACCATGTTTCATTAGACGATGGAACTTTTTCAGAATGGTGTAGAGAAATGTATATCTAGATGGAAGAATGCTTTGGTGTTATACCTTTTTTAGAAGTTGTCTTCTGTTGCTTTGAGTTTTGTGTTAATCTGAATACGGGCATTGACGAATCACTCCTTTTTTGCCACAGAATTTAGATAGACTTGGAGTTTGCTTCTGCACAAGGACAACATTCAATGATAACGCAATTACAAATGTAGTAGAGATCTACAGCACTCAGAGGTATTTTCTTTTGCCCTCGCGTTGGTGTTGGGATCAATTCACTTACTGAGGTTGAATCTTATGGAATTATGGTGCTCTCCCCCACACCACCCACACCCCCCCCCCCCCCCCCCCCCCCCCCCCCCCCCACAGTGGTGCAGTTCATTTCACAGCTGCCAGCAATGATTGTGGAGTTAGAGACTTTGATATGGAAAAATTTCAGCTTTCTAAACATTTTCGCTTTCCTTGGCCAGTGAATGTAAGCCCCTCTCCCTCTTTCCTGCTCCCTCGTCCCTCGGTCTTTCTCTTCATAGAGTTTAGACAAGTTAAAAAGTTACCATCTTTTTGGTGGCAGTATTTTCCATCACTTGATCATAGTGATTTATGTTTGAATTAGGACCATCTGAACTGTCATTTGCAAATATTGTCATGTGATTATCCTGTTTATTTGAACTTTGAGTTTACAGTCGTGTCACAGCCTATATGTCTTAGGTGGGATAGTTTTAGGTATGGGAAAAGAAGAAGACGGATCTGTGTCTTCTTTTTTTTGTCTCCCTCCTCCCCAAGATGAGTCTTTCCTATGGGGCTGAGTTGAAGATGCAAGAGGAGAATTTGGTATCAAAATAAGTGATTTTATGTTTAAGGTTTTGCAGCTAAAGGTGTGTCTAAAACAACACTAGAACCATCACTTTTTATTTTGTCTTCTGGTGTGTGGGTGGGAAACCTAGCATTACTAGGCAGCTGCTTGTATCTTGCTTCATTGCTGTTGATAATGGTAATAAGTCCTCGTTGAAGTGGTAGTTTGGAATTTCCAATGAAATTTTTTTTGTTTTTTTTTTGCAGCACACTTCCTTGAGTCCTGATGGTAAATTTCGTATAATTGTTGGAGATAACCCAGAGGGTATGTTGGTGGACTCTGAAACTGGAAAGGTAATTTGTCTGTTACTGCTTTCACCCTCTCCCTCTTCTGAAGTATTTTTAGTAAGCAGTGTAGGCTGAAAAGTTGGTATAATTTGAATTTTTATACTTTTGCAGATGGTCGCGTCTTTGGTAGGTCACTCGGATTTCTCATTTGCATCAGCATGGCACCCTGATGGCCTCACCTTTGCTACTGGGAATCAGGACAAAACCTGCCGGATTTGGGATGCCCGAAACCTATCCAAGTCAGTGGCGGCTTTGAAGGGGAATCTCGGAGCCATCCGATCGATTCGCTACTCATCCGACGGTCGTTTCATGGCAATGGCAGAGCCTGCCGATTTCGTCCATGTTTTCGATGCCAAAAGTGGGTATGAGAAGGAACAAGAGATCGATTTCTTTGGCGAGATATCTGGCATCTCTTTCAGTCCTGACACAGAATCGCTCTTTATTGGAGTGTGTGACCGTACATATGGTGGTGGCCTTCTTGAGTTTGGCCGACGAAGGAATAACTCATGCCCTGATTCTATCATCTGAGTGAGTGATTGGACCTCGATCTCTGCAAATAAGTGTACAAATAAATATGCAGAAGGGGGCTCTCTCATTCTATCATCTCAGTTTGGCATAAAAATGTAATTAATGTGTTGTGGGATTTAGGTTGTTAGTGTTCCTTAAGTAGGAGTGTTCTGTTTGGAGTGATCATGAGTCGTCGGAGGCAGGGTTGTACCGAAGGCTGAGAAGCGTTGATCATGCGAATGGAGAAACTTGAACTGGGATTTCTCAAAGATTTGTCATTTCATGTCCTGATTTTGAGATCTTGTAATGGTTGCATTTTTTTGGGATATTGATATGTTTATATTTTGTAATGGTTTTTTTATAAAACTTTTTGTAAACCAGTTTTTGTATGAAAAATATGGGAAAGCCTCATTCAAGAGGTTCGTTTTTGGCCTCTAAAACTTATGAGCCGACTCTGAAGACTTCTACGAAACAGGTATCCATGGAGATCAGTTTACTTGTTCTTGTGTCACTTAATAAACACATGTCGGAAAATATTTTTCATAAAGTATTCAACTGAATGAACTGATGCTTCAAGTTTCGATTATTTATTTTAGCTTGTAAGTTTTCCATTTTCTTTGGATTAGGAATGTGGTACAAGTGGCAAAGAAAATGATCGTAATGGTGAAGAAGGCTCAAGATCATGATGATGGTACGGCTACGGCTACGTATATAGTAAATTATACAATAATCTTAGAGTATCGTCACGTGATACTTCGGACTTATATTTTAAAATTATACATTCAAGTGGAGTCTATCAATAAATATATGGACCCCACATTAATGTCTGGTTAAATTTTGGTTACTCTTCTACTATTTTTGTTTCGTTGTAGGTTGTTCAAGAAGCAAAGAACTTGATGCAGAATGAAAATATTATATTATTTAAAAAAGAATATAAAGTTCCTTATTTTTGTTTTATTTATTTTGTTAGGAATCTTGCAATTATAAAAATAAGTGTCTACATTATTTAGTTTTTTAATTTATTTTATTTAGTTTCCTTTTAACAATTATTTGATTAAGAAGACTTGATTCTAACTTTGGTAGTTTCCTTTTTCTTTATTTTCTAGTGTGTAGGGTTTCTCCTACTATAAATTGAGTGTTAAGCCTTAGGGCTATTCAGTTTTTGATGATTAATAAAGTTATAAAGAGTATTCTCTTTTATGCCAAATTCTTTGGTATTCTACGAAATCAACAAAGTGTTTGATGTCTTTATTCGTGGGTATTCTTTAACTAAACAGTTTTAGAAAAGGATTTCGATCTTCGAGTATTCTTTACGAATCAACGGATATCGGACTCAATTAAATAGTTTCGTTCTTCATTAGCTCCCGCTGCATCAGTTGGTATCAGAGCTTGCGCTCGATTCCGGATCATGGCGCGACAAAGAGTTCGTGATGGTCGTTATGCTGTTGCCAAAGATGTGAATGATATCATTGATAATCAACCTCACTACTACCCATTGAGGTCGTGCTCCTTCACGGAGGAGGCTACAGTTCTGTGGCCTTTCACATCCAAAGTTATTCTAGATCCAATTATGGATTGGAGTAAGCCACCTATTTTTTATGAGGAACCATTCAATGACGTGGAGTATGAGATTGTTTCGCATCAAGATGATCATCTGCATTTTGTGTTGGATACTACAATTTCGGCGCCGTTGCAACTAGAATTTAAAGTTTCATTTAGAAGTAACCAACATACACGTGGTTAGGCGTTCAAATATTTGGACTCTGCAAGGAACAAAGCGAAGACATAGTTCGCGGCAATTTTATGGAATTCACTGATATTCCACCTTTTGCATTTGAAGACTCCTTGTTAATATTCATGTTCGAGAAGATCAACTTAAAGTATAAAATTGATGCAAACAAGTTTCGCCGAGCAATATTATTTGTAGCAATTGAAATTCGAGGATGAGTTTTCTCAAGCCCGGGAGAATGATGCGGAATGAAAAGATTGTACTCCCTCCGTCCCAATTTGTTCCGCCTACTTTGACTTGCACGAAATTTAAGAAAATATTGTACTTACATTGACTTTTGATCAATTTTACCATTTTACCCTTTTGAAAAAATATTACTAAAATTTTGTTAAAAAAATATTGAACCACCAAATTCAAAGGCACTCTTGACTGTCCTGTCATGTCATGAAGAAAATGGGGCCAAATTCAGTTTTGCCGGCCTGCCATTTGTTCTCTTTTCTTTTAACCATGTTTAAAATTTGAATTTGGGAGGGAAAATTTTTCTCCTAAAATGAGGGGTAAAATGGTAATCTAGACATCTAAAATGGAAAGTTTTGAAACAAGCATATCATTTTGGGACATCCCAAAAAGGAATAAGGGCGGAACAAATTGGGACGGAGGGAGTATTATTTAAAAAAAGAATATAAAGTTCCTTATTTTTGTTTTATTTATTTTGTTAGGAATCTTGCAATTATAGAAATAAGTGTCTACATTATTTAGTTTTTCAATTTAGTTTATTCAGTTTCCTTTTAAGAATTATTTGATTAAGAAGACTCGATTCTAACTTTGGTAGTTTCCTTTTTCTTTATTTCCTAGTGTGTAGGGTTTCTCCTATTATAAATTGAGTTGTAAGCCTTAGGCCTATTCAGTTTTTGATCATTAATGAAATTATAAAGAGTGTTCTCTTTTATTTCAAATTCTTTGGTATGCAGAGGAATCAACAAAGTGTTTGATGCCTTTATTCCTGGGTATTCTCAGACTAAACAGATTTAGAGAAGGATTTCGATCTCCGGGTATTCGTTACAAATCAACGGATTCGGATTCGATTAAATAGTTCCGTTCTCCATTAGCTTCAGCTGCATCAAAACTCCAATTGTCTTTTCTTTCTCCCCTTAGTTGACAACCTAAGCCTAAACGCATAGTCATGTAACTTGCTGTTATTAAAGAATTATCATAATATTAACGATACGGGCCTCTGACCTGATTTTTTTTATTTTTTTGACCGAGTCTTCATGGGTTTTTTCTCTTAATTTTCATTGGATTCAGGTCAAATTTTTGAATTAATCATTTGTTTAGATGGAAGTAATCGAAAAAGGTAAAAGTATAGACCAAAGTCGAAAAAAATTCACTAAAGATGACAACATAATAAAAAATGACCAAAGATACAGTTTTTTGTGTATGCACCATCTTATATGAACTTATTAAAATTTTGGTCAATATTACTATATTTTTCTTGTTTCTCCTGTCAAGACAAAAAATCTAAGGTACTAAATTATGACCAAAAGAAGTAGCTAGGCATTAAATAATACGGCTTGTCCTCCACAACAAGTAAATATTTTGTGCAACCCCCAGGCATCTTGCACAAGTGTACTAATATACAACAGGAAACCTAATGTTGTGTTTTACTTTTGCCCCTTTCATCAGTACTTTGCGCTGGAAGTTATGGACGCGTTCAGGTTGCTGGGGAGACATACAAGAGTGCGTTGGAGTAGCTCCTGCATCCAAGTGCAAAACTACTTATTCCATTTAATAAGTTGAAGATGCATTTGATGATGATGCATGCTTTCTCTATTTGGACTTGGGCAAGCCCTTACCATTACCTACGCGGAGCTGGTCAGAACCGTGGAAGTCCTAATGCTGAGAGAGAACAGTGAGATCTGGGGTGGCATGATGGGTAGCACCAGAGACGGGAACCAGTCCAAGGCCGGAGCCTCGGAGTTATGATAAGCGGTAAGATTGGCAGAGGGTATATGGGCATCGTTATAGCGCTGAGAACAGAAGACAGCAGTGTGATTGAGCCCGTTGCATAGCTGACAACGTTGGCGATTGTCAGACAAGGGATAGCGGCTTTCACCACCATGGGACCAATTGTCACCGCCTGCAAAAGAGCGACAATCACCACGAGAGTCACCATTGTTACGAGAACCATTGGTTCGGCCTCGATGATGGCCGCAACCATTGGGTCGACCGCGGCCTTTCCAACCAGAAGATGAGCTATGCTGAGCAACATTTGCTTGGGGAGTAGGATCAGCAGGTGCAGAGATTTTAACGGAGGAAAAATCATCTGAATGGATGAACTCATGGCTGAGCAAGAGACTGTGTAACTCCGGGAAGGAAATATCAGTGGGTCGAGCAGCCTTAAAAACATATATGTTGAAGTCGGCAAGAGAGGGGGGTTGGCCAACAGCAGTGAGCTCATCAGAAAGGGCCTTAGCTCTGTGTAAAAATTGAGTAACAGTTTGATCGCCTTGCTTGATGTTTTGAAGCCGCATGTGAAGTTGGAGAATACGAGTATTGGAAGCTGACGCAAGAGAGGACTCAAGGACAGTCCACAACTCTTGAGAGGTAGTGACACCAACTGCCATGGACAGTGTTTCTTCAGAAAGAGAAGAGATGAGAAGGCTCATCAAGAGTTTATCTTGATCAACCCAAAGTGCTGCCTCTGGGTTCGGAATGGTTGCATTGCTCTCAGTGATAGTTTTTGGTGGGCAGGGATAAGAACCATCCACAAAGCCAAGAAGATGTTGGCCTCGTAGCTATGGAAGGATTTGGGTCTTCCAATAAAGTAATTGGTGTTAATGAGTTTCAAAGAGAGATAGTGGTGGGCATTAGAGAAAGGAGTATAGGAGGGAAAAGAGGATGTTTTGTGGGCTGGGGGTGGGAGGTCGATGAACCAGTAGAAGCAGAAGAAGAAACTTTGGAAGAGGCCATTGGATCTTTCCGCTCTTATACCAAGTTGAAATACAATTTACGTAATTGGAATGAAGTAATCCTCACAATCAAAGCTGAGGATGTCTTGTATATTTATATTGCGCAAGTGATCGATAGCTTTACAGATAAGAACAAACATTTGAATACAAACAAGAGGATAAGCTAGTCATCTGAAATGTGTAACAAACTGGTATGATAAGCTTTATCCTAATAGTAAGAAGGAGAATTTTCTAGTTTCCAAATTTGTTTGTGTTTTAAGCTACAATCGCTTTTATAGTTTCCAATTCGAGCTGGACCTCACATTGGAAACTTGTTTGTCCTTTGTATTTTCGCATGTTTACGAACTTTTGTGAGGTTGCTTCTTGGACATCTATTTTGCAAACTATATCTATAATAATGTTTGTGATCTGGATTGTAATCATAAATATCAGATGAGTTCTATTATTGTAATAATAATGTTCATGAACTTATGAACTTACCTAGATGTCATTTGTGCTTTTCGATGCTTGTGTGATACTCTTTTTTTTTTTTTTTTGTTGAGAAGGCAATAAGATGAATGTTTGATTTTTAGATTCACAACAATAGATAAAGAAAGAAGAAATATCCACTTCCCACTCCAATTAGGGGATGGGGAGCTATGATATAACACGCGTGATGTGTAGTCAGTATCATTTCCATCCAATATTGTATATTGTATTTGAACCGTTCAATTTCTTTGTCTCGTTGAATAGGTGATTTGTACAAATTCTAAGTTGATTGGATCTATTGTATGAGCGAAACATATTTACCTGTTAGAATAGTTTAGTCCCACATCGGGTAGCCACGTTATGTAATGGGTCTCGACATAATATAAATAAAGCTCTTTATGTGTTATGGTAAGTTAACACCTTATACACTTTTCCTTCTCTCTCTCTTACAGTATGGTATCAGAGCGGAATTTTAACTTTAATCCTAAACCACCACAACCCTAGCCTAAACCCTAGCCTCTGTACATAATCCTTAAAATCATAATCCTTGTGGGCAGCATGCCCTTTTCTTTTTTTTTGGGAAAGGATTCCGTTCCCTTACTAAAGAGAAAAATGCCGGTTCGCGGGAGCGTTTAAACTAGACGACAAGCGCTCACGAAAATACAGATTCGCCACTCGGGTTTGAAGGTCCGACACCCAAGGAACCGTATTTCGAAGCACTTGTCGCACTGTTTGATTTTGAAAAAGTTAAGGAACCAGTCCGTCATAACTATATCTGGTTCAGGAGCCAGGTTACGAAAGGGGAAGGGTTTTGTGGCACCCCTCTCGCCCAATCTGGAGATCGGTCTCTACTTAGTCATTTTGCGAAAGATGTTCGTTTGAGATTCTGTTTAATTAATCAATTCTTTAACCATTTAGGGCGGGGAAAAGTTTAATGGGGATTAAAACTGTAACATGTTTGCAGGATGTGAGTGATAGCATGGATGAGCAATTAATATAGGATGAAAACAGACTGCTGTGGGAGTTTAAACAAACTGGGAGACCCCTGTTTTAGAGTGACATGCGCAGGAAGAAACTAGCATGCATTGAACAAGTTACTGCATGTTGTTCACTCCTGCGCGCACAACTCCAAAACACATGCGCGCCGGTGAGCTCAAACCCACAGCTCTTATTCTCAAACCCTCTGGCTCTGGAAGGACCAGTGCACACCCAGGACAAACCACGCAGTTATAAGCATCATAATATACAATTTAAAGACTGTAAAGCCTTACAAATTAATAAAACACTACATAAACAGTGTGGGGACAAAACAATAGCCTAAGGCCAAGCTACCCGTGCATGGCCAACCACTGGTCAGAGGCAGCTATCGCGCGACGGAGCCAGTCTAGCGCGCGATGGTGCGACCTGGCGCACTGTCACGCGATGGAGCTAGTTTGGCGCGCGATGGTGCGCCCTGGCTCAACCAGACCAGTGCTTGATTTATACATTTCTGGGTTCTAGGACAGGTCCAGAATGATCCCAGTGGTACTCCAAAATAGCAGAAATACAAAGGGAAAAATTCAAAATACCCCCCAACCTATACACCCAAATTCAATTAGACTCCCAACCTTTTAAAAACTTCAATTTTACTCCCAACGTTATATTCCGTTATCAAAATGCCCCCTTCCGTCCAAATTACTAACGGATTCCGTTAAAGGCTCCGTTAAATAGTATTTTGATCGAATTTCGATGATCCGAGCCGCTCAATGTGTTCAAAACGTGATTTTAAGGGTACTCGCGAGATATCAGCAAAAAAAATGATCGGGAAGGGCTTCATCTGAATAGTTTTTTATTGAACCATTCAATAAAAAACTGTTCAGATGAAGCCTTTCCGATCATTTTTTTTTTCTGATTTCTCGCAAGTACCCTTAAAATCACATTCTAATCACATTGAGCGGCTTGGATCATCGAAATTCGATCAGAAAAGGGGAGGTACAAACCGAAGCAAAAATTCGGACGTCCGTACTTGAATAAAATCGGGATCGATCCACATCTCCCCTTTTCCAATCGAATTTTGATGATCCGAGCCGCTCAATGTGTTTAAAACGCAATTTTAAGGGTACCTTCAAGAAATCAACAAAAAAAATGACCGGGAAGGGCTTCATCTGAACAATTTTTTATTGAATAGTTCAATAAAAAACTGTTCAGATGAAGCCCTTCCCGGTCATTTTTTTTGTTGATTTCTTGCAAGTACCCTTAAAATCACGTTTTAAACACATTGAGCGGCTCGGATCATCGAAATTCGATCAAAATACTATTTAACTGAGCCTTTAACGGAATCCGTTAGTAATTTGGACGGAAGGGGGCATTTTGATAACGGAATATAACGTTGGGAGTAAAATTGAAATTTTTAAAAGGTTGGGAGTCTAATTGAATTTGGGTGTATAGGTTGGGGGGTATTTTGAATTTTTCCCAAATACAAATTAACTACATACTAGCAGTTTCTAACAAAGGAAAGCAGTAAACTGGTTTTTTACATGCTTAACAGTAATCTATAACATAATAAATCACAAAACAGTAGGAACCAATCCCCACGCGAACCAGCGAGCACAGACTAGGACAGTCGCGCCCGTGAGTGGGTCCGTCGCGTGCTGGTTCATACCACAATGGTTTTGAAACCTCGCTAGCTTTAGGATCAGGACTGGTATTGATTACCAGCCTTGGCCCTGCCAGCCCCCCTCAGGGATCAGAACAGAAAACAGTAGGTAAGCTATACCTTTGGTTGAGTT
>WJXA01000369.1:0-14934 GCA_014282245.1 Rhododendron simsii
TTTTAATTTTTTCTGATTTTTAATTGACCAACTACTCGGCAGCCAACCACGTGCCTCATATGTCAAAGACTTTAATGTGTAATCTCTTTTGGGTTTAGTACGTTTCCAGTTTTTTTCCTTTTTTGATCGGTAATTAACAGGTCCAGTTGGAGTTGTTCTTAAACAACGAAAGTTACCCCCCAAAAAAATACTTTATCTTACATAGTTGTGTATTTTGTGTTTTTTCGAATTAGTACGCTGCGTTCTGTTTCATAGGTCTTCGCTCGTCGTTGGCGTGTCTTCATTATTGTAACGATGACAACATAATTGTACGTACTTTTCTTGTTTTTATAATGTATTTCTTGCTCTTCCACCCAAAAAAAAATAAAAAATCTACACGAAGACAAAAGATAATTGTGCCCGCCCAAAAAGAAACCCCCAGGTAGAACCTCCTCCAACAGGATGTGCAAGATCAAAGATTTTTTGACAAAGGTCCCGCATTGACCGACTTGGATAATTTTTTTTATCAAATATGTCACGCTCTCAAATTAAAGAACGCATTACCAATCCAATGGCTAGGGTAATCATATTTGATGATTATATTTTTCAGGGGCAGGTGCCGCACTACAGGTTGAGGGTTCAAGCCGACACTAGGGTAATCATATTTGATGATTATGTATTTCATATTTTTTTCATATTGTCGACGTTGAATTCTTCATACATAACCAAAGTAAAAGAAAATTCACTAGAAGTTGTGAGTACATAGATAACGTAGCTCAACAAATTTAAATATTTTAAGCCTAACTAAAGTTCAACCAAAATAAATTTGTTTATTTTAAATATAATTTGTTTATATATAATTTTATATCAAAAATATTTCTTTACGTTTTGGTTACCGCCGAACTAAAATCCTTAAGTTACCCCTTTAATTTAGGATACTAGTGCTATCAACATGGTGGTTAGCGACGAAGTACTTACACTGTGGCATGTGGGGTCACATATATATCTCAACTCAGTTTCCGGAGGTTTTCCCCATGGGCTCGATTGAATGGGAGGTGAGTTTTGAGGTATTATTTATGGAGGAAAATAAGATAATATATAGGGGATATTATTTATGGAGGGTGGACCCACATTGATGTGATTTTTATTAAGAGTGAATAGAAAAGTAGTTGGTTTGAATGTGATATTAAAAAAGGAACAAAATAGTATTTGATTTGGATGAAAGAAAAAATGAGGAAATAAGTTTGTTCCGTAGTTAAAATGTTAGGACAGGCTAGGAGGATAAGGAGGGCCTTATCCGCTATTACTAATCAATCACTGGTCGAAACTCATACATAATACCTTCTAAGGGGTAGTATTTGGTCCCAAGACTCCCAACAGTGACTAAGTATGATTTAGTCCGGGTGTTAAATTTTGTTACCAAATCATGTCAAAAATGTCAAATCAACCTCTCATGTCCCCTAATTACTTCATCCCCTCCTTCATCCGCCATCCAATGGAAACCATAAGGTAAGAGAGTAGGCGGAAAAAATAGTGACAATTTATAAAGGATAAGAGTATGTACACCAGTTTATGTAAATTTTGAGTAATAATTGCTAGTGAACAATGCACATTTTTCAGTTTAACTACTCATATTCCTTTTAACACTATAACAATACTATCTATTTTACTTATTACTTATTAAAATATTATTTTTATTTGTATATATATATATATATATATATATATATATATGTACACACATACATGATCAATATACATTTTCGAACAAGAAGGCAACGATTAACCTATTTTTGAGACCGTTGATGGAGGTGGTTGTGTTCAAACGGAACTCGCAAGATTGCTGTGTCAACCATAGAAGCACCTAAATCACCGTCGATCGCCGAAATCGCAATGTGCAAAGCACTCAACTCGATGGACACTTAAAACCCCAAACCCAGTTCTCCGAATCCATAAAACCCAAAAACCATTACCCCAACGTCCGGCCAAGAATTTGGTTTTCAGGTTCATGTTAATCGATCTTTGGGTTTTTTATTGTGGGGGAGAGAGAAAATAATATTAAATATTTAGATAGTGAATAGTTGTTAGGTAAATTTACCTAAGCACTGTACCAAATTTACTTTAGCTAACCTTAAAAAAAGCTATTGCTAACCTTGTGCAGTGTACATTTTGGGGTTTTGCTTAGCTAAAAAACCTAAAATGCTATTTTCCCTAAGCTGATGCACATGCTCTATGGCCTTAGGGTATTATGACGAGCTAATTAGCATGGTGCAGCCAACCTAAATACCCAAATGTGGAGTACAATTGCGGCACTAAATATTTTTTCAAACAAAAATATTAGGATTCATGATTCTGGGTCCATGAAACTAAACATAAAGGGTAATGAATGGTTCGGATTCACATCACTATGAATTTGAACCTTTAATTTCCTTTCATGTTCAGTTTCATAGACATAGAGTCATGGAATGTACGTACCAAGGATAAATTACAGGTCAGTCCAAATAATTGGCCCATATTCTCAAAGCTTTAGCCTGATCTATATATGCACAATTAAGGAGAGGCTCACACTTTCCTACTGTAGAAACTTTATATTCATCTTAAAACCAATTGACAATGAGTGGAGAGATCTCAAATGTTATCCAGTGATCACCCATTCCATTCCCAAGCAATGTGTGATTCATTTCCTTAACATCTCCCCTCACGTGTAGCTGCATTTGAGGTCTGTCACTTGTGGCCACTTTTGGGTCCTATCATCGTGCAGCCTTTTTGCTGTCTGTCATTGTGGGGTGTGGATTGTGAATTTTTATAAAATGTAGGGTGGAATGGGCCCCGTTCTGATACCATGTAGAAACTTTATATCCATCTCAAAACCAATTGGCAATGAGTGGAGAGCTCTCAAATGTTATTAAGTGATCACCCATTCTATTCCCAAGCAATGTGTGATTCATTTCCTTAACACCTACTTATACTTGCAAGTAAATAAAAATTGGTCATACTTCTTAGGCCTCGTTCCAGAACACATTAAAAAATAAGTACTTATTTTACATTTTCAAACTCAAAAATAATGTAAACGAAAAATAATTTTTCAATTTTTTTTTGCACCGTATAAAAGATCTCAATGAGATCTATCAAATAAAATCCATATTGATGGAGAAATTATTTGCATAAGCACATGATTTTTGAATTTGGAATTGCCTTTTGAAAAAAATGAGTACTTATTTTCCTTTTGGGGACGAGACCATAATAGGAATTAAGGGACTGTTTTTGGACTGGCCCGTAATTTGTCTATGTACGAATCCTCTTTTTCGAAAGAGTTTAAATTCTTTCAACCTATGGTAAAAATCCAACGGTTTCTATCACCATTGTGGGCTTTACGATTCATTCAATTTAAATTTGAACTGTTCATTTTATATAGCCCCTAGACTAGTGTATCCATGCAAAAATTTAGCTTAGGCTAAGTTTTGCTAAAATTTTTGAAATTATAAGTACAAAACAAAAAAAATTCCCAAACATCCCTTAGTGACACTTAGCCTTAGTCGAATATTGATAGATACATCAAAACTCGAATTTTATTTTATAAAATAGCCAGTCATAGACAACTTAACTTTATACTTACTGACTGTCCATATATTTTATAAACCCAAATTAAATTTTTTATATATCTATCGATTTCCAATCATACTGACTTTTTGAAAAGATAAATACTCACACTTACAAGATAAATAATTCAGTAAAATGCGACGCTAGGCGAGGCCCACATTGAGGGCGGTGGTAACTGGTAAAGTGTCCCGAATTTTGACGGTTCCCGGGACCATGAGAACTGAGTCGTAGTGAGTTGCTGGAGAAGTTTTTCAGTGCCGGGTGGACACGGACCACGTGGTGCCGAGCACCATCTCGGTTGTCCAAACGTGTTTTGGACGGCTTAGATTTGTTTGGGTAATTTTTTGTATAAAATTACCAAAACACTCCCTCAAGCCCAAAGAAATCCGAGCCGTCTAA
Source organism: Rhododendron simsii (assembly GCA_014282245.1). Taxonomy (NCBI): domain Eukaryota; kingdom Viridiplantae; phylum Streptophyta; class Magnoliopsida; order Ericales; family Ericaceae; genus Rhododendron; species Rhododendron simsii. Next base: position 3,979 of record WJXA01000369.1, read on the forward strand.
AATACGTTTGGACGGCCGAGATGTGTGCTCGGCACAATGTGGCCCGTGCCCACCCAGCACTGAAAAATTTCTCGAGTTGCAGACTTTGTGATAATTAATTTAACAGCGGTTCTATTAGTACAGATTTAATATCTGTACCAGCGTGTACAAACCTCCTTTTGGGCTTGTTTCAGGTGTCAGAAATGATCCAAGTTGCTCAGTTTGTTTAAAATACTTTGTTTATGGCCCTTGCAAAAAAAAAAAAACTCAATCTGGTATCGGTAAGGGCGTTTACAAATCGTTCAACTTTGTTCCAGAATTTAGGCATGAATTCTATAGCAAAGTTGGATGATTTGTAAATGCCCTTACCGATACTGGATTGAGCTTATTTTTGGCAATGATCATAAGCAAAGTATTCTAAACAAAATGAGCAGCTCCGACAATTTTTTGATACCCAAAACAGGCCCAAAAGGAAGTTTGTACGCGATGGTACAAATTTTTATATGTACTGTTATCATTTCCTGTTAATTTAATGAGCAATTAACTACTCAACAGCCAAACACATTGTGCCTCATATTTCGAAGACCTTTTAATGTGGACTCACAGCCACTGCAATCTCTCCAAGCCTATAAATAGACATCAAAATTGAACTTCAATTTCATTCCTTTCGATTCCATCCAATCAACTAAAGAGGGAAATGGGTTCCAAAACAATTGCTTTCCTTGGCCTTTTTCTGGCCGTTGTTCTTTTCATCACCTCCGAGGTGACAGCAAGGGATTTGGCTGAAACTACCCCTTCTACTGCTTCAAGTGAGTTTATATATTTTAACTGGATTGATTGATTTTGTACCTTGATTAAGGCCTGGAATTGCCCTTAATGGTTTCATTCTGTGTCATTTTCCGCTTTGTTTTCGGTTATAGTTGGACAGAAAATGAGAGAAAGAGGAGAAAAAAAAATGAACGTGTGTGAAATATTTTTTTTTTTGAACAACGACGTGTGTGATATTGGTTTAATTCTCTTTCATATAGCAAAATAATTGCAAAACGAACTATTTAAATCTCCATTGCTACGCATAGTTGTGTGTTTTAGTAATAGCATAATGAAAACAATGGCGGAATTGTGTTTTACAGTTTTAGTAATAGTAGAATATGCTTTTTACGGCCTTATATTATCAAAGTTAATTCTCACATCAACACTAAATGAGAAAAGTTTTTCTCTTTGCAATTTCTACCAAAAAGATATGACGTAACGATGCACGTAGTTAGTCGTGTGTGTGTATATATATATATATATATTCCTTCAGTTTTTTTCCTCTCTTCATGGCAAAACTTGCAATAAAATCTTGGTTCTGTCCCGTAAGAAAGGGTCCACGTAAAGGTGTTTTAGTTATTCTAGTATTACTTTTTGAGATTGCTTGCGCATCATTATTATCGTAAATCCTACAAATTCACAATTTCAAGAATTCAAGTGTAGTGCGGTAAAATAATGAATCTCTAATTAAAAGTTTTTTTTTAGAATTAAAGATAATTCTTCATAGTGTGGTTAAAGCATCTAACTAATGATCAATTGGCAATGAGTGGAGTAACCGCTCAGGCTTATATACTAGTTTGGAAGCAATTAACAAACAAATAACGGTGTAATTATAGCACAAACAAGGTGGAACAAATTCTCCGAAACTCTAACTCTGATATCATGTTAAAACATCCAACTCAAGACCAGTTGATAATGAGTGGAGAGGCCACCCAAACTCGTATACAAGTTGTAGAGAAGATAATTAACCAATGTGGGACAAATTCCAACAATTTTTAATGATATGGAAAATTTTTCATTGTTGATATAAAAAGGGGAGTGATTTTGTCACTCCCCTTTGTGTCTTTATCAGATGATTTGTTTTGTGAGAGAAATTGAGTGGTATTAACAAAAAAGAGAGTGGCAAAATCAATTTCCTAAAAAAATAATTCAAACGTGAATTCAGTTTTATTTTTAACATGCTAAACCAATTTTAATCAATGCAAGCCACCCTTTATTTTTATTTTTTTTTTATCAGAAATGCAAGTCACCTCACTTGCATTGTCTTGATTGAGTTTCAATTTCCATCCAGCTTATCATAGGGGAGTCTTACCAGTCACTGTCACTTGGGTTTGTTCCCACCAGGCCTTTTCAGCTTTCTAATCTTTGCAACTCCGATGAGAGTGTCTTATTTCTAGTTGTACCGTAAAGTGCGTGTTTACGGCATCAATCAATTACAATCGTCTATTCGCACAATCAATGATTGAGATTCATTTTTAATTATGACCGGTAATAATTAACACTCCTCCGAAAAAGTTTCGTTAACATCTTGACCGTCCAAATCACTTTTAGACGGTCACGATTGAGTGCTGTAAACACTTGTTAATGTTTATAGCACAGCTAGAAATTAAATAAGATTTTCTCAACTCCGATATGTTGGAGTTTTGAAAGTTTTAATAAAAAGTTTCGGACGTTCGAATAAAAACCCGATCTTTCGCTTTAATATGTCATATAATTGTTGCCACGCTTATTTCTAATCACCTCTAGACTATTAAGTATATATATCATTTATGCAGCTAAAGCTGTTGAACAGACCAATGGGTTTGATGATGCCAAGCATTATGGTCGTGGCGGTGGTTATGGAGGTGGCGGGTATGGAGGTGGTGGCCGAGGAGGATATGGAGGCGGCGGGTATGGAGGTGGGGGACGGTTTGATGATGCCAAGCATTATGGTGGTGGCGGTGGATATGGAGGTGGCGGGTATGGAGGTGGTGGCCGAGGAGGATATGGAGGCGGCGGGTATGGAGGTGGGGGACGCGGTGGATATGGAGGCGGCCGAGGTGGATATGGAGGCGGCCGTTACGAAGAAGGGAATTAATGTTATAGGTGCTAATATTTAAGATATCCGTGCAAGGTCACCTTGTTAAAGTATGTATGAATAATGGAGCAAATCTAAACGAAGCCCTTCAGATTAATAGTCGTGTTGCAATTTCTCTGTTAGGGCAAGGTTTTTATTTTTCTATGTTTGGTTTTCAGCTTTTGTAAAATCATGTATTATTGGTACGTTTCGAAGCACAAGGAGCTATAATAAGTTCGAATATGTTTCCTAGTATATTTTCTATTTTTTCATGCTTTGGCAACTACAAAATGCCCAATCGGAATTAATTGTGCGACCTGCGTCGGCTTATGTGCAGCTTAATTATGCAACATGGAAAAATGGCTAGACTGCTTATAAACTCGAAGAATGATAATCTCACCCGGACCGAATTAATGGACAATTAATGTGGTTGATCAGATCAGGCTATATAACATGATATGAGATTGATCTCGTTAGAATTATAGTGATCGAGAGCATTATTTTATCACTCTTATAGTATTGCTTTTTTCACTTATTGTGTGATATATCGGGCAACATTTATTTACATACTGAAATGGTTTGCCGGTATTCGAAAAACCTCAATAATACTAACAAGCAGAACGGATGTTAGTGGGTGCACATAGGTCTACAAGCTATAGGGGATTAATTTATGTGCTAATAAATGAAGATCAGGAGTCCATTCGCACATCGACATTTGCACTAATAATTTCTCCCAGCATTTGCTAGTCATTCCAATATGACATATCTCAATAAAAAGAAGGGAAAGAATCAACAAATTAAATGAGAAGAAGATTGGTTTTTCATGTCTCGGAAAAGATGATATTATCGAGTACCCTTTTTTGCCGACCCTATCTTTCTCCCTCTCTCTCAACCCTAGCCACCACAACTCCGCGTCTCCCTTTCCCTCCCCCCTTGGGTTCCATATCCGTGTGTGACGGCGGGAGGGGAAGGCAATGGTGCTATTCCGACTTGTTTTCTTTGCTTTTTCTTTTTCTCTTCCATCTCTCCAAATCAACGACTTTTCGTCTGATCTGTGAGAGTTTTGTCTTTCATTTAATGAGAGTTGTACCACTACTACAATAATGCTTAATGATCACAGTTATTACCCGTGATCTATTGATTTTAATCACAGTTATAAAACCGTGGTCTATCGGGCCGTTATTAAAAGTCTCCTACTTTTAATCACGGTTATAACCTGTGATACAAACTAATTAAAAATCATGCTTGATAGGTAAGAACCGTGATTGTTTGCAATTAAACATCTCAGTATTCTCATAAAACCGTGATCATTTTGAATGAACTAATCACAGTTGTTACTCAAACTGTGATTGTATCTTCTTTACTGTGATCATTTTCAATCAAATAAGCACGATTTTCTACCACAACTGTGATTAAAAATATTATACCATTACGGTTTGCATGAAAAACCGTAATTAAATTAACTATAACATTATGGTTTGAACTTAAAACCGTTGTTAAATATGTTATAAGATCACGGTTATGACATAAAAATGTGGTTAATAGTCAAGTGAAGAGAACGGGTTTTATGAAAAACCGTTGTTGTTCTTACGTAAAAGATTACGTTTTTAAGCGAAAACCGTGATTTAATGGTTTATTATGCATATTGCCATAATCTTCCACATTCGACATTAATAATTTTACACCAAAAGAGAGGGAAAAAAAAAATATTTGTTGGCTCCCCAATTAAAAAACAATGACAAGTAGATAAAAAAGACATTAATTAAACCCAAGTTTCTAAATCAATCTTTGACAATAAAAACTATTAAAATAGATACCAGTAGCTCATGAGTTATACATAATAAGCCCAAACATCGTACTAGGGGACTACAAAAACATGAAATTAAAAAACAAAAATCTCTTCAAAACAGCTCAACCAACATGATCTTCGTCGATCGGTCCAGAAAACATTGCACCATCCAGCATATGAACTGAAACAAATACATAAAATGCTAGTGTTAGAATTTCTAAGACCAAAAAAACCCAAAAATATAGCACATACATATTCTGTAACATTGCAGCACCAACATACATGTTACCTCATACACACAAAAAACAGCACACCATACTGCAGCAACACTAACAAAATCTATCCTGCATAACACAGGAATCACATTAAAACATGAGGCATTCCAAGCAACAACACCAAATTTGTCCTGCGACCAGAAGGAATGCTTCTAGTCTTAAGAAAACACAATATTTGTTTCATACAGACCACACGGCAACAGAAAAAGTAAGCATGGGTAGAGAACACAACATAGAAAAACACTCTTAAGGCCGTAGCATGAAAGCCGACTAGAGACACGGACCACTTTCAGAAATAACTTCCAAGGTTTATGAACTCAATATTGACCAAAAAACTCTACGAAACTACTACATATATGACGTATTCCCTGCATCTACAATCTTCATGTCAGGTTTGTGTCTGAATGTCGTAATTATAAATCAGCGAAGAGCTTAATTTGTGAAACAGCAATACCAGGGGCTTGACATTTTCTATCAACCACCACAAATAGTAGTCAAGATCATGCAACTCCACTGAGAAGGGAGACAATGACTCATGGTTGCATCCAAATTATTTAGCCTAACTTTTGTCTCAACCAAACCAACAAAGATAATTGATTCTCATATATCCATTTCCTCATCACCTGGTTTTATTTCAGGAGACCCCTTATATTCCAAGAGGCAAATCTAATCATTTCTTCTTAGGCTTCCTATCCCTTTTTCCCCCAAGAGGCTTAGAGCCAAAACATTAAAGAAGCGAGTGCCACCACTAGAAAATTATTAATATTCAGCTTTGATAAGGCACAAACTCTCCAGTAGAAAAAGATTAAATTGAAGTACATCAGAAATTCCCTAAAGGAACATTGCTAGTGGCAGGGAGAGAATTTCCTAGTAGATGATTCTGAAGTACTTTTCGGAATGCTCTATCTCATTACAATGATTTACCATGATACCATTCATGCATTGATCATCCAGTGCAATTAGCTACAACTAAAACAAATATCGCACACATTTCTTTTTTGAATTCAGAGCCATCTACCATCATACTATTCAGCAGAAATTTCTCTTTTCACTTTCACTTTCCATTACATTAGCTCCCAATTAGAGTGTAGGTCTAGTGGGGGGCAAGTCCTATGAAAAAGACCAATTAACTTACGTGAACGAGCTGATTGCGACCTGCTGAAGACACGGTTTATCCATTCAACACGTGTTTCATCAATTTCGGTCTTCGTGTAAATCATTTTCCCGCCAAACTACAAGAAAATGATATGACAAAGTGAGGGAAAATTATCCTATTACAGATAGAGTAAATGCATGCAGTAAAAGGAAAAAAAAAAAGAAAAAAGAAACTCACATCCCGATTGTTTAAGATGCTTGGGTCTCTTATCACATCTTTCATGAACCTCATCACGTAAAATCCACATTCCACCTCAGCTGGTTGTTTCGGGCACTACAAGAAAGCATAAAGAGAAATTAATAAGGACACGACTCACACTTACCAAGAAAATAGTAGCAAAAGATTCAAAATTGCTACCTTAACTACTTTCCAATCTGGATTTCTCCTTCTGTTTCCTTTGCTGGAATCATAAATTTTGAGTGCACTTCATGAAGAAAATTTTTTCTTGTTATAATCAGTCGAAGAAACTAAAATCTTAGTAGCTTGTAAGAAGTCAAATAACTTACGTTTCTATGATGAGTTGAAGGTTAACATTGATCTTACAATAAATTGAGTCAAAGTAATATACTATATCAGAAGACAAGTCAATGACAGCCAACATCCAATGGTACCTAAAATTAATCAATACAAAGTTTGAGCACAAGTACGGAAATCATATAATCAAACTATACATGGAATAACAAATAGAACCAATACTAACTCCAAATTGTAAGGAACAAAAACTAGTTGGCCAGGCTTGGATTCCTGTAGTCTATTTGACAACATTGTTGCTTTTGAGACTTCACCAGCCTTGAATTTTCCACTGATGATGGAGGGGTTAACGAATAGAAATCTAGTATCCAAATTGGTTTCCTTTATAGCCACATGAAGATAACTGACAGAGAAAGAAACAATTGATATAAACATCTAAAGTGTAAAATATTGGAGTTTAGCCATCAAAATACTTATGTACGTATACCTGATGTACAACATTATGCATGAGAGAGATAATGCTTTAAATTGACAAATGAATTCCATGTCTTCTCTTGTAAGTGAAAACTCAAGCTCGACACCAAATATGCCCTTCTCTAGTATAATGAACATGGTATCTTCATACTCCATAAGCGCAGCATATGAAGCAAAAAGCTGAATAGACTCCAAATACTTGTCTGAATCAACATTTTTTGAAGTTGCCTAAGTTGCAAAAATTTTCAGAGTACATACGTAGAAGTTAACCATAAGTACGGAAACAAAATGGTACCCCATTAAAGTGCAAGACATGATAGGTTTACCTCATTGGCACTCACTTGAACATGCTCCGGAGCCCTTTGAATTAGAAAATTCCCATAACCAAACAAATGTTATGCATCCTTCACATCAAGGAAATCATGATAAAGCTTTCAAGATTGGAGATTATACCTTGTTGGTTTGTTTTGACAGATGTTTCGAAGCTCCCTAAACAAACAAAAAAAGAAGAAAAAGAAGAAGGATTTCTCACAAACCAAAGGTAAGCATATGTTAAAAAAAAGATAATAATAAAAAGAATTACCTCATCTTTAACCAACACAAGATTTTTGGGCCAGGCCAATTCATACCCCACTGCCTCGCCTACACTAGTCACATCTCCTGGAATAGGTATGGGAAGAAGGGCATGGGGTATTATCACAAAATCAACGCACACCCGTACATTAAGCTCCCCTAGTGGTAGCGTATGGATTGTTTCATCGCTGGAAACTCTCTCATACATTCTACCATGAGCTACAATATTTTCAATGGATCCCACTGCTAACTTACATTGTTTGCTCTACCACAAATAATAAAAGGCAGTATTGACTTCATCGACCTCAACCATTACTCGACATTCTACGTCAAGGACTGCATTTATTCTAGTTGCTCCTTAGGCGGAGACCGGCCAATTCGAGGCTTTTCAAACACTACTGGATATCGGGATGGTGTTCCGATTGGGGACAGGGTATGAAAATTTTGTATAATAATATAGTTTTACAGCATTAATGTTCTGTCTATGTGCACGTTAAATTTAATTTCGTTCGTTTGCTTTGGTGAAACAGACAGGGATGTCATTTAATAAAGGAATTCTTCAACTGTATTACTCTATTACACCCCATCAATTCATGATTAAAAAACATAGCCGAAGATCATGCAATACAGGAATTAAGGGTGTGCACTGCTTTAATTTGAGGGCTAACCCTTCTTTATCAATTCAGAAAAAGGTTTTAGCCAAGTGTGTGAAAACATCGATCAAAATAGTGCCCAAAGCTTTGGAAAATTTGATCTGTTGGGTAAAAAAAATTATTTCCAGGAAACACGAAAAATAGGTTCTGTAGTATTGTTGGGGATGGAAAAATATCCAAAATCTTCGGCGACGGGGCCAACAAGAGGTAACGGCTAATATCCCACGCCGTTTTCTCCAAGGTCCCCTTCCCTTGCCCATGTCTCTGTCGCAGAAAGGGGGAGAGAGGATAGGCTACCGAGAGAGAGAGAGAGAGAGAGAGAGAGAGAGAGAGAGAGAGAGAGAGAGAGAGAGAGAGAGAGAGAGAGAGAGAGAGAGAGAGAGAGAGAGAGGGAGGGAGGGAGGGAGGGGGTGCGATAGAGGAACATACCAGGTGAGAGCTGCAACAATGGTTGATCTGCATAGGGAGGGAGCGGTTTTGCTAGGGCTTGCTCTGCTGCAGATATAGATAGGCAGAGAAATTATTCAGTGCCCTTCACCAGCATGCGGCGTTGCGCGAAGCCTCTTCCCAACCTACAATATTACCACACTTAAAACAAAATGTGATTGAAATGAATAGCAAAATTATTCTATCACGCTTTTATGAAAACGTAGTTAAATAAGGTAGTATATTTATCACGCTTCAACACAAAATGTGATTGAAACGAACGACAAACTTATTCAATCACGCTTTTACCAAAACGTAGTTAAACAAGCGAGCATATTTCATCACGCTTTAAAACCAAATGTGATTAAAAAAAGAACTTACAATCACAGTTCTATCAAATCTGTGATAAAAACTATTTTTTTATCACGGTTTCATTAGTAAAGTGATATGAAAATTTCATTCCATATTTCTTTATCACACTTTCATTAAAACTATGATTGTTTTAAACTTTTGAGTGTGGTCTTTATCGATTATTCTAGTAGTGGTGTTAGTTTCGTCTTTGAACGAATTTTGTCTATGGATCGGGTTCTCTCAATCAAAGTTGGTTCACAACGATATTTGTGCTTCAATGTTCTATTACTGCACGATGTCTTTGGCGGGGCAACACGTGGCGGTTTAACAGATCTATAGTTTTTGGGAGTTCATTGGTGCGTTCATCATTGGTTGGAGTCCATCTAATCATTTGGGTATTTAGTGTCTTTTATCCTTAATTAACTTTACACCTTTTTTTTCTCGTTTGAGACTCCTAATTAGATGTTAGGCAGTTTAAAAGTGTCGTCGTTGCGTCAGATCATGCCTGGGTTAGAAAGAAAGATATTGATTGCATTGTAATTTACTCGTTTTTATTTGTTAGATGATTAGTTTGGCTTTGTCCAAGTTCTTTGTATTGATTTCCGTTTTGTGCCGCTAGGTGTTTATCAATACAATCTTCTCAATTTTGACCCAAAAAAATGATTATTTTGTCCACTTCCTAAAATAGCAAATTTAATGAAGTTTGGACGATGGCAAACAATCAAATTCAAGGCGGTAGAGATTATATACATTTGAAATGGTACACCTACTTGATGTTGGTGGCCTGCTTCTTTCGTGCTTATCTAAAAAGATGAACATGCAGATAAGTACGTTACTCCACAAGTTCGTTCCGTTAAAAATATATATATATATATATATATATTTATTTTTTAAATTAAATGCAATATTGTGAGAGAATGACTTATCTCATAGAGCGACCGTAAATACGTATTTGAAAAATAGAAATATTAGTGGAACAAATTTTCACTAATTTGTCAAGAATTACTGCCCGCATGCAATACCATTGAGGATAGAGCCATTTGTAAGTGATCATATCGCGTCTATGTTGACATTGAAGCCAAAATCCCATTGTGCTCTAAGGGCACGAAAGAGTATGTATAGCCTCAACAACTGCCTATGGAGAGTTGAACCCAAATTTTGTGCGAGTAACTAATTTATATCTTTCTTTTTTTATAGACAACTAAAGTTTTATTAAGAACTTACCCAAAAAAAAGTTTTATTAAGAACACTTGATAGGCAACTAATATATACTGCATCTTGATGCTCCGGGTGGCTTGCTTCCTGTTTTACAAGGGACAAAATAAACACATGATCATAAATTTGTACAAGGAACATAAATCTATAATATTTTTGAAAGTACTGCACAATAGCCCTATCGTAAGTAGTCAGAAATATATCTTTTTTAATATATACAACAAACATAAATCTATAAGTTACGAATTGAACCAAAATGGTATGATTCCTAATGAAACCGTTATGGATTCTATTATTGAAAAGTTGCAAGTTTTTTTGTAAGAAATAGCGAGGCGAACCAAAATGTTATGATAACTAGTAAAATCAATACGAATTCTACTGCTTAAAAGTGACGTGATTTTAGTATAAAATTTAATAGACAACCAAAACTTCATGATTCCTAGCAAAAGTGTTATGAATTCTATTGCTGAAAGTTTTGCAATGTTTAGTATAAAAGTTAAGAAGCATATTAAAATGTTATGATTCTTACTGCAAAATATTATGAATTTTATTGTTGAAAAGTTATGAGTTTTAAATAAAAAATTTATGAGAAGTACCAAAATATAATCTCCATCCTCCTCCCTCCGCCCCTTATTAGAATCCAGTATTCCATTTGGGGTTATCCCTCAATAAGTGTCCATTTGTAAAGTTAGTGGGTAAAAATTGGTGCATTGTCTATTTGTCCCTAA
>WJXA01000370.1:0-85608 GCA_014282245.1 Rhododendron simsii
GAGTTGTGTGGAATAGTCTGCAGACCGCGGGCAACTGGTTGTTTGAGAGAGGTTCACGGGAGTCTAGACAAGGAATGGAGATGATGGTCTCCATCTCCATTCCTTTGTCTAGAGCTCCCGTGAACATCTCTCAAACAACCAGTTGCCCGCGGTCTGCAGACTATTCCACACACAATCTGATTTGGTAACCGACACTTCTGTACACTCAGGTCATGACTCCTCGTACTCCAGTGCCCTCCTATGTGTCTCCGCAACTGTTGCTTCACCTGTTCACTGTCACAAAAACTCATACTACTTGTCTCGTACCAAACATCAGCTTCATCTGTCTGTACTCTCTACAAGTATGTATCAGTTGCCCATCATCATCCTCATGCAGCCCAAATCACAACTGCAACTCCCGATGATAGGTCTTCATCACATCCGCCACTCCCAGAGCCTCCTGCCACTCTCTGTCATCTCATCTCAGGTCTTCTCCTGCCACTCGGTCCATACTCGTTCCATTCCCAACTTTTTCCCAACGTCCCATGACCTTCTTAAGATCACCACGAATTGTCGCCCTAAACAAGCGCCTGTTATCACTTCTAAATCAGCGTCCCCAGACCCGATCGAGTGTCTCCTTGCTTGCTAGGTCTCCTGTGACTGATCGCCTTGCTAGAAACAAGCATCCGAACAACCCGAACAACCTCCAAACATCTGATTCTTGCTCAACTAAACATTAGCCTTAGCCTAGGAGCCTCCAATCAGAAAATAGAATGCATGGTTGGATCTGGAACGTCGAGATAGCAGAAATCGACTACTCACTCGCGAAAAACGGAGTCCGAACGGCTCCGAAAAGTGCGAAAAACCAATCTGGAATATTCCCAGAATATTCTCTGTTGACCAGTCAAACTCTGACCGTTGACCATTGACCAGTTGACCGTTGACAGCCATGTCATCGTTGACCGAATGACGTGGCATCCGTAGACGCCTTTGATGATGTGGCACTGCCACGACGTGGCTTGCTGACTAGGACGCCATGTGGCATGACATGGCACCATGTATCACTGACTCAGCATCCGACTCAGCATCTCCAGATCCTTCTGCACGTGAACAGTGCTATCACGATTAGATCTAACGCACGAACGCACGCACCACGTTTGATTGGCGCGTGCGGACTCCTCGGGCATCTTCCGGCGATGATCTTGGTATTGTTGGACTCGTCTCTTCAAGACGAAGATAACACCATGCTCAGAACTTCAATCCGAGCAACCACGGCCTCGGGCTTTTCAACACCGTACTCCCCGCCATTCCGCCGCGCGCCTCTGCCGTTCGAACGGCTATTGCCGCCAGCTTCGAGTTCCTTCGGCGACGTGCTACCCCAATTCGTGATCATCTCCTCGAGGTGAACACAACCCAGTGTTCAAAACTCGTGTTCGATCATCCACGACTTTGGGCTTTTCAAAATAGCCTCGCTGCCCGCCGCCGGCTGCGATTGAATGGCTCCCGAGCCTTCATCCGGTGACGAAACTCGACCCCGTCACCTCCTATAGACTCGTCTCAGTGGGTTGCACAACCCTTAATGGAACGATTGAGTTTTCAGACTGCTCAAAAATGAACCCAGCAAAAGTTATGCTCTGTACTTCCTTCCTCAGGTGACAAAACACGAGGTTCGTGAGCTACCTTTTCTTTTTTTTTTTTCAGAAATCGAACCCGTGATTTTTCCGGTGACCCTCTTCTTCAACCCCACTCTGATACCAATTGTTAGGACCGTGAGGGACACCACACACACAAACGCACGCCGTGATTTCAGAGAAAAACTCCCTTTGATTATATATTCACACAATATACAATAAAGATGAAAAAACTCTCCGGGAACACACGCCGGTTCCTCTCCGGGAGGCCACAGACCGGCCCCCCACACTCGTCTCACCCTCTCTCTCACATTATGTCACACACCAACCCTAATAGGTTCACAACTATATATAAGAGACTCCAAGGGTAAATACACTCAACACCCAACACTAAGGTGTTACACAAAATAACCCCACCACTATGGGTGGACCCCAACACGGCCATCATGAAAAAGAACCCTAGCACGGCCGAGATACTGCCGACGTGGCCAGTGGCGGAGCCACTGGAGGACGAGCGGGGGCACGTGCCCCCACTGAATACTCCTTTTTTTTTTTTTTCCTTCAGATTTTGTATTTTTTTTTTTGGTAATTGGCTTCTTAAATTGTTCTTTATTTAATCACTTTAATACATTTTGTATATATTTCATTCTCAACTTTTTGTTTCCAATATTACAACAATTCCACTACACTTGCGAAGTGAGATGTTTAATAAATAAAAAGAGTCATCACTCACCATTTGAAACTCCTCATCAATACATAATGTCCAAATTTGTAAGTGGCCAAACTATGGGTTATATGCATTATACTTCATTAATTATTCACAATTTTAAAAATAATCTTGTCTTTGTCGATAGAACTCACAACGCGTGCCAAAATAGAGGTTTAAGCATAAAATTTGAAAAAAAAAGCACATTTTTTCTGATTGGATCAAAATTACTGAATATTAACATTTTAGTTATTTTGTATCTAACTGCTATTAGACTTGGTCCATTGAGACAATTCAAACAATTGATTTGTTTTGATAGTTTATGAAATAACTACATTCCTTAGTAAATGTGTTAGCTTTTTTTTTTAAAATTAATTTTAGCACAAGCATTCTTTTATTATTTTGGTGTTGCTAATTATGATTTTTTTTTGTTGAAGTGTGTTTAAAAGTTTGCCCCCACTGTTGCTAATTCCTGGCTACGCCACTGGACGTGGCTAGAGACGGTTGCTACAGCTGGGTGGGCCTTCTGCAACATCAACCCAATCAACGTAACAGTGAAACCGAAGAGCACGGTCGCCCCAACCATGGTGAACATAAATGAAGACAAAGCCGGAGACGAATCGACACCTCGTGGCTGGAATCGGAAAATCATCAGAGCCAAGGCGGCTTCGAAAGCCTGGACCGCAATTATTTTCCCCAACTTGAAGTGGTAATTCTCAGTATTGCCCTTGACTGTGGTAGAACTGGTGGTTTGCACAGGCTCTTGAGCAGTACCCTCCTTTGGAATATTGACATCAAGGCGGTTTTGAGAAGCTGCCACCCTGTCGGAACGATCAATATTGGAATCAGAAACACCATGATCATCAGCTCCATTATCAGTCCCCAAACTTTTATGATCATCCGCTTTCGGTAGCAAACCTAATGGCTCAATTATAAGGAGAATCATAAGAGAAAAAACAGTGAGAGAGAGAAAAAAAAAAACACTAGTACTGAGAGGCTTACAGAGAAAATATGGCATGACAGAGTGAATGAGACTGTAAGCGTACTTGAAGATGTTTATCAAGCTTTCCATTTTAGAGGGAAAAATGCACTTGTAGACTACGGACTATACTTTCAGAGAAAATAGGGCGTGAGAGCGAATGACACTGGAGTACTTAAAAGATTAAGGCTCCGTTCAGTTGTCGAGAGAGTTGTGTGAGAAATTGGTTCCCAGAAAAAGTAAAGTGAGGTGAAGTAAAAGAAAAAGAAAATTATTTTCCTGTGAGTGTTCATTTGACAAAAGAATTTTGCAAGAAAAATTAAGGTTTAGTTGTTCATTTGTCAGGAAAAAGAAACTTCCGGGAAAATTTTGTGAGTGTTCACTCATTTTCCTTTTCCCACGATGCAAAATCCTGTGTTTTTTGCAGGATAACTTTTGCAGGAAAGTAATTCCTGCATGAAAACTTAAATTGGTAAGTCCTAGAATTTTCTTGTCAACTAAACACTAGGAAAGTTATGGGAAAATTGATTTTTCCATCATTTCCTGTACTTTCCTGGCAACTGAACGGAGCCTAAAAGTTGAGATTGCCGCGTGATTTCCGAGCAACTTCGCTGTTTGATCTCATCCGTTAAATCTTGTTAGTGTTCCAGATTACTTCTTAAATTTTATGTCATATATACACCAAAAATATTAATTAAATCTGCATTTTGTTTATCTAAACTCCTTCTTGTTCTAAGGCCTTATACCAATTTTGAATAAAAAATATCATTTAGGTCCCGTTCTGCAAAAGAAAATAAGTTAATTTATTTTTCAAATAAGTACCTTTTTTTTTAATTAAAGGGGATGAATTATGAAAGAATGACATGTTTCTTGTAACGATTTAAAAAACTAAGAACCTTAGTAGAAATGGGCCTTAATGGAACTAATTAATCAATCTTGTGCAATTCATAATGCTTTGGAGTACAATTATTTAGTAATGCTTTTATCACTATTTATTAATGGAAAGTTACGGTGCTGCGAAGAAGTAATTATTAAACTAGATCAAAAAGAAGAGGTAGAGAGAATGTTAATGATTGTATAATTCAATATTATTTGGGTACATATATTTTGGATGATCACTTCAAATATAGTCACACAATATCTACGCTTAATAGTTTAAGCTTTTGAGTCGAATCTAACCTTTTACAGCAATATCTAAAAGAAAGTAGAAAAACGCGTTAGAGACCGCGTGAAAACGACTAGCTTTTTACTGGGAAAAAACTGGGGAATTGGATGGATCCCCACCCCCACCCCACAAATTAACGGGCTGTACTTCCCATGTGCTGAAGTGAAGCAGTACAATTGAGCCCACTTCCCATAATTTCTCGCAATTTGAGATGCACCTCCTTGTCATATTACTCCAACGAATTGAAGCTTGGGCATTCCTTGATTCTCTCTGCGATGTGCCTGTGCAAAGAAGTTTACGAAGACATGAAATTCTCACTGATTGTTTGGTACTTTGCGAGGTTTAGAGGGCCGACGTTTTTTGTATATCCTATTTGGCTGGTATTTTAGATACCGTTAAGCTTTCTGAGTATGTGGCGGCCACTAAAATTCTGAGAGATGTTGTAAAGACCGCTCATGCATTTGCTAAATCTGTAATGCGTTGATTATGTACTTGTAGTTCTTTGTACTTTTTGTTTTCTCATCAATGTACCCCTTTGAGTTTAATAAAAGGGCAAAGTACGGATTACCTCCCTATAGTTTGGCCGTTTTGCAAATAACCTCCCTGTGTTTTATTAATGAGCAATTTACCTCCCTAAGGTTTTGGAGTAAAGTGCAACCGTTACATATTCCGTCTAAACTAACGGTGTGTAGACTTCACGTGCTCAAACTGCATTTATGGCATGAAAATTTGTATTTCCAGGCAAAAGTAATATGATAATGAGACAAGGAATAAAGTGTTGATAAGAAATCAAAAAACAACAAAGTATATTTCTGTGATAACTGATAACCCCTCTCTCTCTCTCTCTCTCTCTCTCTCTCTCTCTCTCTCTCTCTCTCTCTCTCTCTCTCTCTCTCTCTCTCTCTCTCGCAGATAGGGTTCCGTCGGGGGAGGCGCCTCCCGCCCTCCTTCCCCCGGGCATCCATTCTTTCTCCCCTCTCCCTATTCTTCCGCAGATCGGATCACTCCGATTTCACTTCTGTTGTTGCCGTGTTCCTCTCTTACTTGTCTGATCTGGGTATTTTGGACTCATAGTTGTTTCGGGCTTTGCCCCTCAGGTACTTGGGCCTTAGCCTTTTAGGTGTTGTCCAACCTTTGGTTGGATTTTCCTCCCCTTTCTCCCTACTTTAATGTATTCCTATCAAATTTCTTAATAAATTTTTGCCATTTAACTAAGTATATTTCTCTGAGGGTCAATCAATTAATTAGTTAATGAATTAAAATTAAACATTTCAAATTTTTATTTATTAAAAAATTAGGAATGTTACATAAATAGTAGCAGTTCTTTCAATATTTCTTACCATTTCTGTAATTTTACCATTTTACTCCATCTAACTGCGACAAAAATCGATTCATTTACAAAGTAAAAATATGAATATCCTTTTTCTGAGAATAATATTCAATATTATAATCTAAACCGTAAGCCCTAATAAACCTTAATCCGAACACTAAAACCCTTAACCTAAACTTAAACCCCAGAATCGATCCCAAACCTCCTAATTTGCAAGCCCACAGAAATCGATAAAATACAAAACTATAGGGGAAACCCGTAAACACCGGATTTTTGCCCTAAATATTACTACTCCATTTCACAAATTCTTCAGTCGGGATCGTCATCCTCCAATACGGTGACGTAACTCGTAACAAAAAGGAATGCATAACTCCTGGTAAATAAAATGACGCCGAAAGTATAAGTTCTCTCACTGTAAGCCGTGCGGTCATTCTATTTGGTAAGCCTCTTAAAACATCTCCGTGTGCATAGGCTGGTGTTAAGGCATGCCATTCCTGGAAGGATGCAGACCCCTTCTCATTTAACAGTCAGAAAACGGGTCCTGGTAATCCTTTTTTTTTTTTTTTATGGGCAAAATTCATTTCATTCATCTCAAAAGATACAAATAAAATCAACATAATATAGTAAGAAAAGAAATGTATTGAACAACTTCTTCTCGCGAGATCTTGACCTACTATTTCACCCCTCAATAGTAACAATATCTTGTTGGCGAGACGCCAACAAGACAACACCTAATGTTTGAACCAAGCAAAAAACTCCCCCAAAACAAAACAACTAACCCAAATGCAATCTAATTGGGCCAAACCTATTTGCATTGGGCCGGCCCATACAAACCAAAATCCCTCAGCAACCCTAACCGTATCAGCCCACTTTCGCTGCTATACTGCCGTTGCTCCTTGCCGCCTCCATCGCTGCACTGCGTTTGCCGCTACACCCCGCCAATGCTCCACCGCTGCAAGCCACTGCCTCGCTAATCCTAATCTTAAACAACCGGCCAATATATCCTTCGAAACATCCAATCTAAAATCGGCACCGTGAATGTACAATGATTTTGTCTATTTTGCTACATAATCTTAATCTTGGAGCATCATCAAGAAGCACCACGTGGCGATGCTTCAATTGCAAGTAATACTCCTTCCGTTCCTTTTTTAGATTTCAATATTACATTTTGGGTTGTCACTCAATAAGTATATATTTTATAAAGTTAGTTGGTAAAAGTTGATATATTTTTCATTTTGCCCTTCAAAGTAGATTCTATTTTAAAAAGTTAGTAAGTAAAAGTGTAATGATGATGCCTCCATAAATAGTAGTAATTAAGTAAGAAAAGTTGAGGTAAAAGTTGATGTGAAAGATATAATGATGATATCTCATTAAAAAGTTGGAGTTACAAAACTGTACACTTAGAGCATCCGCAATGAGAATAATCAAAATTAATATCCAAAATGTGTCACGTCAGCATTTGATTATCCATTTAGTTCATAATCAAACTTAACAATCTCTACCTCCACATTGGTTATTTTTGCGTCTCTAACAAAAAAAAAACCCCACAATACACAATGCACCTATTTCCAATCGCAAATGAGTTCCAATCAAGCACCCGACCACACCAAATTATTCGTCTCGATGAGACGATTCCAATGTGTGGTGTTTTTGAGTTATTGAGTTTTAAGTTTGGTTATTGGGTTTGGTTATTGAGTTTTGATTATTGGTAAAAGTTGTTAAGTTTGGTTATGGAATGAGTGAAATTTGGTTATTTGCTAAAAAACTTGTAATTTTTTCTTATTACAATGTGAGATATTTTTTTAGCAATATTGTTAAATTTATTTATCCATACCCATTTACTTATTACAATGGAGATGCTCTTAAAAAAGGAGTAAGTAATTTTTTGACCTTATGTTACTTGTGATATGATTTGAATGAGAAATTTGTGGGGTACCCCCTAGCATGCCACGTGATACTTTGAGCAATCAACATTTTGCCAGCAACTGGTTTACCACCAAGCAATGCTAGGGATCTCGAATTACTCCCTCCGTTCGAATTTAATTATTCCTAATTTTATTCTAATAGGTTAAAAAATGGATTATATTTTTTAATCTGTAATGAATTTTATATCGAATATGAATTTTGTTTAATAGATTTCTATTAATTCTAAAATACAATGTTTTCGAAATTATATAAAACATTATAAATTGAAAAATAGTATAATCTATTGAAAAATGGCACAAACTCCAAAAATAATTATTAAATTCGGGCGGAGAGAGTATTTTTTTTCTCAAAAATCTCTTTAAAGAGAAAGCTTTGTGGTTCAAATTTGCTTGGATGTTTGAATCACACACATTAACATGAATCTCAAATGCTTGGGGGGACATTTTCAAGGTCCATAGAATTATTGTTCACCACCTCAACCTATGACTGATCAAAAACGAATGGAAAAATAGCTTCTGTCAATGTTATTCCTCTCAGTAAAATTTTGCTTCATGTATAGCAGTTGTTTTCCCTTACTCTTGCCTTTCTCCCGATGTACCATTATTGAGTTTTTAAATAAAAATTTGTATATTAAAGAAAATAAAGTTTTTGTTCTGAAAATAAAATTTTTGTTCTTAACACTATATCAACAAATATTATTCTCTCTTGTAACTAATTTTTCATCTGTCTCTCCTCACCGAATCCCCCATTTCCCTTTCTTTTTTAATTTCTCTTTTCCCTTCTAAAACAAAGGTCCTTCAAGGCCACGATCAAATGGCCCCGTGAGAACTCCGTCCTAGTCCGATCAAGATGGGTCTTGCACCGATCTCTTGGAGCCGCACAATTTTGGTCAGAACCCGAAAGAACAGTGACACCTCACTGGTCCGCGCGTGAGAATCGCGAAGCAAGTGGCCGGATCTGACTCGATCTACACGCGCCTAATTTCGACGGCGCGTGGTGGCTTATGAGACTTCCGTTCGTGATGTGTCAGGTGGCGTTGGAATCATCTGGCTGAAAGGAAAAAATGAATCTGAGCTCAAAACAAATTTTGTAAATTGCTAATCACCCCCCCCCCCCCCCCCCCCCCCCCCCCCCCCCCCCCCCCCCCCCCTTCCTGACACACCGCCCCCTCCCCGGCCCCACCTCCATTCCCAAGACTACCCCGCCTCTCTCTCTCTCTCTCTCTCTCTCTCCTTTCTTTCTTTACAGTTTGCCTCTTTTTTTTTTCCGATTTGGGCCTTTTTTTTACTTTTTTTTTCATTTTCATTTTTTTCAGTTTGAATTTTTTTCTCTTTAATAATAGGTTCAAGTCTAATTCTAGGCTTTGTAAAGTAATTGAGAGAAAAAAAAAGTGTTTCAATTGATCATGTTTATCCGATTGTTTTATTTTTATTTTTTTTGTCCTTTATAGATTAAAAAATATAGTTATGCAAAAAAGTGCTTCAATTTTCAATCCGTTTGAACCAGTGTAAAGATGTTATTTTTTTGATCATTTCATCATAAATGGTCGTAATAAATTTTTTGCTCCAAGACCTTTCAATGAACACTCTAAGAGAGTCCTAAAACTAAATAATAAGTCTTAGAGTGCTCGTTGAAAGGCCGTAAAACAAAAAATTCATTAAGATTACAATTAGTGTTCAGGAACTAATTACGAAATGTTTTTTGCAAACGACATACTAATCCAGAATACAAATGTTATATTTAGGATTACTTTTTTTTAACTATAGTACAATTTAATATATTTGTTAACCATTATTTAGCATAGATCCTCTTAACTGATTTAGTAATATGTTGCTTCAAATCACGTTTCTACTTCATAGGATTGCAAATGGTTGGTTTCTATTTTTTTAAACTAAAACAGAAACGTTTTAGGAGCTTCGTAGGGGCTACTGTGCCAATGGGGGGAGTAGAGCCCTTCGGTCCCCCTACTTTTTAATTTATTTTTTTATTTAATTAGTTATATCTTATTTATTTAATTCCTATAAATACACCCTTTGTATATTTAAAAATATAATTCAAGAATTAAGTGCTTTAATTGCTTTAATTTGCAATTCCGTTAAATCAGACCAAAGATCGTTTTTTTATTATTTTATTTTAAATGGTCATAATGAATTTTTCGGTTTAAGGTCTTTCAACAAACACCCTAAAACTCATTATTTAGTTTCAAAACTCTCTTAGGGTGTCCATTGAAAGGCCTTAAAGTCAAAAATTTATTACGACCATTTAGGATGAAATGATCAAAAAATAATATCTTTGTACTGGTTCAAACGGATTGAAAATTGAAACACTTATTTTCGTAACTATATTTTTTAATCTATAAAGGACAACAAAAGAAAAATAAAACAGTCGGATAAACATGATCAATTGAAACATTTTTTTTCTCTCAATTACTTTACAAAGCCTAGAATTAGACTTGAACCTTTTATTAAAGAAAAAAAAATTCAAATCGGAAAGAAAGAAAATGAAATAAAATGAAAAAAAAACTAAACTGGAAAAAAAAAAGAAAAAAAAGAAGCAAACTGTGGAAAAAGAAAGAAAGAAAAGGGAGAGAGAGAGAGAGAGAGAGAGAGAGGCGGGGTAGTCTTGGAAATAGGAGGTGGGGCCGGCGGGGGTGTGTCAGGGGGGAGTAGCAGCTCTCCAAATTTTCTATCAGTCGATGACTCGATGGTGGTCTCTCTCTCTCTCTCTCTCTCTCTCTGCAAACCCATTATACGCAGATTCATTCTCTCTGCATCACATAAACTAATTCAATCCATCCCTCTCTCTCTCTCTCTCTCTCTCTCTCTCTCTCTCATCCATTTCTCCATCTACCCAAATCACCTAAACACTTGTAGCTTTCAATTTTTTTTCCATAATTAAATTTGTAGTGATTGTACCCTTTGAATGCAATCTGATACATGTTGCGGAAATAAGGGTCTGAACCAAGATCACAAACACACACAAACACATAAACAAAGAGATTTACGTGGTTCCCTAAAATTGGGTACGTCCACAGGAGAGAGTTGACAAATTTCTATTATAGAGGAGGAGGATTACAAAAGCATTCAAACTCACACTCACTCACAGACTAATACAAATGCATACATATGCTGTTCTCAAACTCTCTTTGATTTTCAGATGCTCTATCATTTTTTTTTTTTTTTACAGAGCCTCATAGGAGGAGCTCGGCTCCTCCCGAAGGAGGAGCCCTCACACTGCTCTACTCTCTCTACACCTCTCTGGTCTCTCATTCAAGATAGATACTCTTACAGAAAACCAAGGCCTTCAATTTATAGGCCATTCAAAGACTTCCTATTCACAAGCCATGCCAGACATGGCAATTACTCCAAACCCACGCCTGAGATTTTTCCAGATTTTAGGCTTGCCTTTTGAAGTCTACAAAGGCTGCCACCTCTATCCAATCTTTGACCAATGAGAGAATTGGAGCCATACTTCAGCAGCCCATGTGCTGATTTCAACAGTATTTCTCCAAATTTCCAATTGCAAACAGATTTTTTGAAGGCTGGTGCTCATTTTCTCTCGAATCAAGAACCAACTGATGCTTTAATTTCCAACAAAAATAAACCTAAATAAAGAAGGCGCGTTGCCCTCTTAATCCCAATTTCGCATTCTAAAATACGATCCTAATGTGCGTGTGCACCATTCCATTAAAAAAAATCACGTATATATATTTGATGTATTTGAGATCTATATTTACTGTATATCTCATGGAATTAGAGAAGGGCAAATCGAGAGAGAAGAAGAAAAAACAGATGAGGAGGAGGATGGTAATTTTGAGGTGCTACGGTGGTCGGAGGGTATTTCAGGTAATAAATGACTCAGACTTCACAGATTCAAGTTGACAGTCTAAGGGCAACTCAACGGAAGGGGCAAAAAAGTACATTGTCAGCTAAAGGAGGTCAATGTCATTTCCAAAAACCTCAGGGGAGATTTCTATTTTTGTCAGAAACCTTAAGATACCTCAAGGTACGTAAGTGAGTGAAATTTACCCTTATTATTCCATATTGGCAATGGTTGGGGGATCGTTTTTGAAAGAATCACATCTACAATTATAACCCCGTTTCGGTTTCTTTAAAAAAATGGCTAATTTTAAGTTAAAAATTTTATGGTTAGATAAATAATTTTCTTACCAATATAGATCTTATTGAGATCTTTTAAACGATGCAAAAAAATTAAAAAATTAATTTTTATTTTCATTATAGTTAAGCTTGAAATTACATTCTTTTTATAAAAAAAAGGTTTAAAAAGAAAGCGGAACAACACCTAATAAGACCCGTTGGTTTTGGGATTTTGATTTTGATTTGTAAGTAATGAGTATAGAGAGAAATAGAGTAATGATTGAAAATGTAGATAATAATTGGAAAGAGATAGGAAAAAATAATAATAATAATTGGAGAAAAATACGATAATGATTAGAATCTAAAATTCAAAAACCCAAAACGAACAGGATTCAAATGCTTACACAAATATTTATACAAATTCATTTATATTTATATTGGAACCCACATATACTATACCTTCAATGTGTGTGAGCCTTACCAAAAGATGTAAGTGTGAGTAAAATATGTTTGTAGTGTAAATTGATTTTGAAAACTCAAAGGGAGCCAAAGCCACTGTGTTGTTTGAAATTCAAATTTCAGATCTCAAAGTCAGAAGTCAACGAACCGACAATTTTCTTTCATGCGAGGCAGCGAGGGAAGGGAAAACAAATGGGGAATTTTCTTTCCTTTTCGTCGCAAATCATCTTACATTGCCAGTTGTTGCCTCCTGATTGGTTTTGGTACCAGTTGTCGCCTCCTTATTCGTTTAAGGGACGTCATCTGGCCTTTCCGCCGAAAGAATTGACACAGGAGTACTCAGGTTTTTGCCTTGTTCCTTTTAAGCTTAAAAACTTAAAAAGAATTTTCAAACAATACCTTTTAGATTCCTCTTAGATTCTCTCTACTTTTAATATTTTTCTCTCTATCTCTCTTCACTCATTACTTCTACAATTTTTCAAAATTTTTTTCAAATTGCAATCCAAACAAAGCAAATTATCTTTGGAAAAGTATTGCCCAACCCCACGATTCGGTTCTTTATTCTTTATTTAATTGCTTTTATTTTATTTATTTATTTTCTTTCTATATTTTCCTACAACGACTTTCTAAGCGTTAATCAACGAGTGCCCTAAAGTCAAAATTTAATTATGACCATTTAAAATAAAATGATCAAAAAACTAAAATTTGTCCACCTGTTCAAACAGATTAAAATTTAGAACATTTAATTTTTTAACCTTTTTAGACAGTTTATATATTAAAAAAATATGGTTAAAAAATTAAGTGTTCCAAATTTCAATTCGTTTGAACTGGTGGAAAGATTTTAGTTTTCTAATCATTTTCTCATAAATGGTCATGGTTAAATTTTGACTATATGGCTCTTATTAATTAGCCTTAAAAGATTTTTAATTCTACAACTTTCTTAGGGCTAATCAACGAGGGCCATAGAGTCAAAATTTAATTTTGACTATCTAGGATAAAATAATCAGAAAACTTAAATCTTTTCACCTGTTCAAACGAATTAAAATTTGAAACACTTAATTTTTTAATTATATTTTCTAATATGTAAAGGAAAAAAAGAAAAAAAACAACCGGAAAGAAGTGAAATGTTGATTTGTGTGCCTTCTGCAATATCAAACATCATCCTCTTTTCAATACCTATAATTCACCTTTGCCTTCTACAAAGAAATCACTCACTATACATATTTGCAAATGGGAAGTGCTATAATACACACCCTTTATTTGGGTGTGTATCATATGCACCTTCATTAAAACACACCCAAATGTTATGATTCCCAGAATATTATAAATCGATTGCTAAAAAGTAACGAATTATATTGATGAAAAGTTACAAATTTTTAGTATAAAAGTTACGATACGAAATAAAATGTTATGAGTAACCAATCCCACAAGTAATTTTTTATGAGGTGACGCAATATGAACCACACAATAGTTGCATATGGTACATACATTTACACACACCGTCCCTCGCCCATCCGAAAACTCACACATTAAAACATTTTGCCCTTCTTCATTCTAAATTCTTCCTTTCATTCATTCTCTCCATTCTTCAGTATCTACAATCCACCCTCACAACAGTTTGGGGCGGAACAATGGATGACTACAATTTTTCAATTTCAAATAGTTGGTCATTTGAGAATGATGTTTGTACTAGGGAGAGCATCTCCCATAATAGTCGCGATTATAGACCCAAATTTATCACTGAAGTTATTATTATTATTATTGTAATCCATATTCATCATTTATTTTAAAAGTAGACTAGTTATTGTTGTACTTATACATATTTATTTTTTTTAATATAGATTTTTAAAAATAGAGAAGATATGTTACTGAGTGTTGGTCTAAAATATAGTATTGTGGTGGTTATTTTAAATTCTACTAAGTTAAAAGGCGGCAAGCTGCCGAAGTGCATTCTTAGTTGTGAAAGAGGAGGAAAGTACGAACCGCCACGGTATCTGGTTGAAGGGCAATCCTTGTAAAGAAACATTGGGACTAAAAAATGCGATTGTCCATTTCAACTGCGAGGCATACCAGAACATCCATACGATATCAGGTAGGGTTTAAAGGTTATTTGTAGTGTCCATAACCATGAAATAGCAAAACATATTGAGGGTCACCAGTACTCGTCAAGATTAAACCCAATAGAGAAACAATTTGTGGTCGACATGGCCAACAGCACCGCGCTTCGTGAGATTATTAATATTTTGAAGCAAAGAAGAGCCGTCAAATACTACGGGAATCAAGAGTATTTACAATGCCATTTTTCAAACAAAGCAGCGAAACTTGACGGTTTAACTCCTATTCCGTATGTCATAAGTCAACTACTTAAGAAAGATTATCTCCATCAATTTCTTACAAATCCAGATACCAACGAAATCACAGATATTATTTGGGTTCATCATATGAGCCTAGAGCTATCTGTCAACTTTCTGTCCGTACTAATCATTGACGCCACATACAAGACCATTGAGTATCGAAAACCACTATTGAAGGTTGTGAGTATCACATCCACATGGCGAATTTACTCGCTTATGTTCGCATATCTTAGTAATGAGAGAGAAGAGACACTGACATGAGCATTGGATAACTTACAAAACTGAATGCTTTAAAAGGAGCATCGTTGTCATTGGTGTTTTTTTCAGATCGGAATTTAGCGATTATGAATGCCATTGAAGCATGTTTTCTTACGGCACGTCACATCCTGTGCATGTGGCACATAAATCAGTGCGTCATGAAGAACTGCAGCCGTTTCCTTGGTTTGGAATGGAAGCGCTTTGTCCTGTCATGACACTCGCTTATCAATTTATTTACACCTTCGTCTTTTGAACAGAAGTGGCAAGCCATGTGCGACTATTTTCGCTAATTCCCGACTGTCATAACTTACCTGTGGCAAACATTGTTAAGGTCGTACAAAAAGCGATTTGTTTCAGTATGGACAGATACATGTATGCACCTCGGAAGCAATTCAAGTCAAATGTATAATCGCTTTTTTAACTTTACTATTAAAATTTTGTGCATTTCTCTACTACACTAAAGAATATTTTTTGATATTTTCCTATTTAAACACAGTGTATTATTCTATTACAGGGCAGAGTCTGCACATGCGAGGCTAAAACTATATTTGGGGGATACCATGTCATCGCTACAAACATCTTTTGATATAATAAAAAAGATATTGAAAAATCAGTTCGGAAAAATTAAGAAGTCGTCCGAGAAATCATTGAACATTTCACACCACAAACAATTACGTGATGACATTTTTGATCAGATAAGGTTTCGCATTTCTTTAGGGGCAATGGAGTTCGTACATGAACAGCTAGAAAGCGTTTTCGAAGTATCCCCCCACATTGTCGGCTATTACAACTCTACGATCAGAATCACACACGGATTGCCATACATGCACGATCTTGCATATTATTGTTCAATTTTCACTCCAATTTCACTATGGAGTATCCATGCTCGTTGGACTAGGTTGTCTATGCACGCAACCGAGTTTAATGAGGAAGGAACACAACCTGACAAGACATCTCAGGTCGCTGAGATATTAGATGGGATGGATCCACGTATGCGAGAGTATATCATCGATAGGTTTATCGATACGGCAGATCCATCTCGTAGCATAGTTTGACCTCTATCGTACAACACAAAACATAGAGGTCAACCTTCAAGTAGAGATTAGCAAAGTATACGTCGCATACTTTTTTTCTCAGAAGCATCCACTCCAGGATCAAGGACTACAACATCACGAGTGAGAGGAAGAGGGAGATGTGGGAGGGGGTCGAGGGTCGGGGGTTCGCAACAATCAATTTATAGTTCCACCCATCTCCGATCGCTACATTCAGCGATTACCTCAGGCTTATCAGCGTTATTTTTTCCACACTGTTGACGTACTTGGTGATGGTTATTATGGATTCAGGGCGATAGCTGCACAAATCGGGTATAGTGAAAATTATTGGAATCGAGTATGAAAGGAGTTTATTGAAGAGATTCGACAAAATTATAATCTATACAGTGTGATTTATCCAGTAAATGATTGGGTAAAACATCTACTAATCTTACTGAATTGGTCGAGTCTACGACACTAAAGGAACATTGGATGGAGGCTATGACTTTGAGAGTTGTCATCGCAACAAGATACAACTTTGTACTGCATACATTTTATGAGAATGTTTACGGTTATTTTACTCATTTGCCATTGAGGTCCCCTCCAGTTCCAGTCGAAGATTGCTGGGAAATTACTATTGCCCGTGTTGGCAATTACTTCGTACAAGTTTTTTTAGAACCTCATTACTCTGTACCACTCATCCCAATATGGTGGGAGGTGCATGCATCGGACGAAACTACAGGATGGACTGCTAGTTATGGAACACATTTGCAATTATGGTACGAAGTAATGGGTATAAGTGCGTCAGGAGCAGCATTTGGAGGAAATATTGATTAGAATTTGTGTTTTTATGTATTTTCATATTTTGACAATATGTACTCAATTACAATAAAATGAAGTTTTGTTTAAATTTATTATTGTTCATTAGAAGTTATTTTTATTATTCATTGTTAAGACAAATTAATTATCTAATTAAAATAATATAAATTTATTTGTATAAAGTCAATTTTAATTGAAAATAGAATTTCAGTTAACCAAAAAAAACAAGAAGGGAGGTAAATGGGAAAAGAAACAAATAAAGAAAATAATTAAAAATTAAAAAAAGAAAAAAAAAAGATTCAAACTGGAAAGAAAGAAAATGAAATAAAGAGAAAAAAAAAAAGAAAAAAAATTCTAACTGGAAATAAAGTAAAGGAAATAAAGAGGAAAAAAAAAAAGGGAAAAAAATGCAAATTGAAAAGAAAGAAAAGGGGTAATACTGTGGGGGTGTGTTTGTCCGGGAAAGCACAGCTCCCTGGGACCAAGAGAAAGTATATGGTGCTTTCTTTGGAGGTAATGCCACTCAAATGCCCCAATACACCTCACCACCATATATAGGATTAATGAGAGATGTTACATACATTATACTAAACCACTACATTATTCACTACATTTTTTTGAAGCCCACTCAAGATTTCACAAAAACACAAAAAAAATATCCAAAAATTTTAAATTAATATTTTACGAGGTCCTGTAAAAAATCAGGTCTAACGGATATCGATAAATATTATTTTTGGGTTCGTATGTCTGAAACTGTGTAGTTGAGCTTTTTCGCTCCTACAAATCTAGAAATAATACTTATCGACACTCGTTAGAATTGATTTTTTACAGGGCCCCCTAAAATATTATTTTAAAATTTATTTGAATATTTTTTTTGTATTTTTTGTGGGATCCGAAATAAGCTCCATAAAAAATGTAGTGGATGATTTAGTGATTTAGTGTAGTATGCCTAGACTTATTATAGGATTCATACTCTTAGGGTGCATTTCCGCAATGCAATTAATTTGGAAAAAATAAATATTTACACCGGCAATGTAAAGAATTTATTCTCCTCCGCTAAAATATTAGACTGCGGACTAATAATAATAGTCGCAGTATGTGGGCGTGTGCATGTGTATATATTATACATGAACTTGAACTTGAATTTCACTGTATAGAAAATAGAGACGATGATAGTATTTTTTAAATTAAAGGTGATATACTGTGAGAGAATGATAATGTCTCGCAAAACATAAAATAAATATTTTAAAAAAAATGTTGGCAAAACAGGGCCTTAATGGTTTTTTTGATTTTTGTGGGACCCAATACGGATCCTCAAAGATTATTCAAAATGCAAGTTATTCTTAAAATATTTTTACGGTTACTGAAAGAAACTAGCTCAATCGGTAAAGGCTATATTGGAATTCGTAGGACGCCCGGAAGATTTACAGGGAATCACGTAGGGAAAAACGCGTTTGGGTCTATTTCGGATTTCACAAAAATCTAGAAAAATATCCATAAATTTTTAAGTATTATTTTATGAGCTTCTGTAAAAAAATCAGTTCCAACGGATATCGGTAAATATTACTTTTGGATTCGTAGGGCGAAACTGCTCAATTCACCCCTATGAATCCCAAAGTAGTACTTACCGATGTTCGTTGGAGCTGATTTTTTATATGGCCCCATAAAATAATATTAAAAAAATGGTCTGATCCCCTCGTATTCAACTACATTTTTTTTTCCAACGTACTTTTATGTTCTATTTTTTTGGCTTTATTTAGTTTGTGATGGGTTAATTTTAACTTTTGAGTTTTCATGTATTGCATGCAGAGGTTTTCCTGAACAATATTTCCATAAGCTTAACTAATCAGGCAACGGGGGACCCGAATTTGAATACGGGGTGACACCAATTGAACTAAGAAAAACCACTACATCCCTCTTTTTCTCCCGACAAACATCATAAATTCAAATCTCTAGGAGGGAGAGCCGCTGCATCCCGCTTTCTCCCATAATAAATGGCACAAATTCGAATTTCTAAGAGGAGGAGCCATCCCATTCCACTTTCTCCTTTGGCGAGCACGAAAAAGAACAAATAAATTGACAAGTTTCAAGATACTGGAGCAACTCATGGTGGCTGGTTCGATTTGCTGTTTTGGAAGTTCATTGATGCGTTTATATTTGGTTGAAGTTCGTCTGATCATCTAGGTATCTGTTGTCTTTTTCCTTGGCTAGCACTTTATCTTTTTTTGAGGCGGCTAGAAAATATGAAATTTCAGTAAAATGTGTGTTAGGCGATGCCTAGGTTAGGGTAAAAGACATCAACCGCTTGTACTTTTCTTGTTTTGTATCAGTTAGGCGATTAGTTTGGCTTTGTCCGAGATATTTGTAATGAATTTAGTATTATAAGTGCCGTTAGGTATCAATACAACTTCTCATTTTTGTGGGAAAAAATTACTAAACTTGTGGAAAAAAATTAATGCAAAATGAATCATGTTTATTTTACATTAGTGAGAATTTATGGGGAGAGAGAGGGAGAGAGAGAGAGAGGAGATAGAAAGAGTTTTTGACGCTTAGGGTTTTCCTGGGGGAGGGGAGGGGCAGCTCCTCCCCCAACGTTGACGGAGCCAATCATTTCTCTCTCTCTCTCTCTCTCTCTCTCTCTCTCTCTCTCTCTCTCTCTCTCTCTCTCTCTCTCTCTCTCTCTCTCTCAGATCCATCCCTCCTGATGTCGGCGAGCTCCAACATCGATGGAGCCGATCATCATCAAAGCAGTCCGCCTATATGCTATTTTGTCCGATCTTCCTCACTGTGTGCTCTTCTTTCTCTTTCCCAGATCTATCCCTCCTGATGTCAGCAAGCCCCAACGTCGACGGAGCCAATCGTCATCAAAGCAATCTGCCTATGTGCTATTTTGTCCGATCTTCCTCACTGTGTGCTCTTCTTTTTGATTGTCATGCAATTCCATCGAGGTTATTAGGCCGACCCCGTTTTTGTGAGTTGGTGGTGTTGGGGTGTCATTGCTATGGTTATCAAGATTTTGTTCCTTGGTCTTTACTGTGTCCGGCTGCCCTTGTGACTGCGGTAGTGGCAATAGTAGGGTTTTGATTGGTGTTTTTGGGTTGCTAGACTTAGGAGTGTAGATTTGTTGTTTGCTAGCAGGTTTTGCTTTAGTTTTTGTTTATTTTTTTGTTGGTTTTCTTCCCTGCGTGGGACTTTTTCTCATTTCTTGTGGGTGTTTTTGTAGTGGGTTTTCTATGTCGTCTTGATGGTTTTTCGTAATTAGAGACGAGTCTTATCTGTGTGAGGTCCTAAATCATTGTTTGTGAGTTTAGGCCTTCTTTGTGGTTGTTTTTCTCTCTCCTTGGGGTGGCTACCCATTTTCGAAGTATGATTTCCATATCAATGATAGCACTTCTAAACTTTGACAACCAAAAAAAAAAAAAGAGAGAGAGAAGAGTTAAAACAAATTAATGCTGGAGAGGAGAATCGAACTCCCGTTTGGAGACAGTTTACCGCTACATCAACCACTTGGCCAAAGTTCAACACGTAAAGTAATTTCATACATTTTTTATTAAGTTATTTTGCGTGATATTTTTTTTCATATATTTTTATTTAAGCTATTCTGTGTAATATTTCTTTTTGGGTATTTCGGAATTGGAAGTGGCACACGCACACCCCCTCTACATAGCTCCGTCCTTGAATCAAGTGTTCCATACACAGATCAAGCGCCGACGGTTTTGTCATAGGCATAATGACTCATGGTATTGAGTGGCAATATGTTACTTCCTCTTCAATTCCTGCTCTGAAACTCAAGGTTATGGTTGGTAGGAAACCCGGCCCGTACTTTTCGGGGCCTAAAGCGAAGATTAAACATCGAGTTTTTTTGTTGTTGGACAATTCCAAAGGATTACCAAAGTAGGAGGGTCCCTGACATCTGCAAATATTCTGAGGCCTAAAGCGGTGACACTTCGAGCTATAACTCAAAGCCGGCTTTGGTCCTTGGGCTGGTGGAAATTAATGGTAACGGTGGATGCCAAGGGATCGAGCTCAAGCTCAAAAAAGGGAGCTCAAGCACAGCAATAGCAGGGGACCTAATCCGTGATGACCATGGTTATTGGGTTATAGGTTCCAGCAGGTTTATTGGCATTAAAGCTCCTCTTGCAGCTAAACTAAGGACATTGAGGGATGGTTTACAATTGGCAGTGGACCAATAACATTAGGTCCTTTGAAGTGGAAACTGAATTGCAATCCAACTTCTAACAAATTAACAGAATTGTCAGTACCGTCTTTATATTTTGAACTGTGATTGTAGGTTCCTCTTGACTCTTGAGCGAGTTGGAGCGCGTGGTGATCAAGCATGTATACCGTGAAGCAAATTGAAGTGTGAACATTTTGGCTAGCTACACGGCAAGTGATTGATGTTTTGGGAACTAACCTCTTTCATAGCTCACCTTCTATTCTTTTTCTTTGGTTTGAATGGAAAAAAGAATTTATTAATCTTTAAAGATGACAACAAAGATTAAAAGTACGAGGCACAATGACATCGCAACAAGGAGCATATAACCCAATAAAACACCCTGACGATCAAATTGACACCCAGGTCCCAAAAAAGAAAGAGAGCTGGCAAGGGACCAACCGAAAGAAAACTTCACACAAACCTATGACAAAAAACAACCCCAAAACTACCGCACACCAACCTCAACTACACCAAAGGAACCCAAAAGATCCCTCACCCTAATGATCCAACCTCTTCAATCCGGCCGCCTTCTGAAAGATTTCATCATCCAGTTCTTCAAGATAGGCGATTCTACCCACAACTGCTTCATCGCCATCATAACCAATTCCTAGGGTTTAGTTTAGCCTCCCACACCGCCTGAGCATTATCGAGTAAGATACGATTCCTATTATTAATTCCATCGGAAGAAATAGAAAGAGAAATCGCAGCTGCGGCAGATATAAAAATTGCTCCGTTTTGCCTTTGTTTCTTGGAACCTTTCCTTCTATAGATTAATTTATTGAACTTTCCCATATTTTCCTCCACTTACTATTGTATTTTCTAGATGAATTGGAGGGTCACATATTGGAATAAATCATTGTTCAATAACTCTAAGAACGACAATTTGACAGAGATATTCATTGGAGATGCTCAACATTGGTTCTATTCATTGGTTCTATTGTTATGTCACGAAGATTGTACAATTTAAACAATCTATTACACGATCATTTATGATGATCGTAAGACAAGCAATAGAAATAAATACAAGAGCATTTTGTACTTCGATACACAAACATATTGTGTACCCAACCCGCAGAGGATGAGGAAGGAAGGAATGAACGATTAATCCATTTTGTTGAATAAACATTGAACGCTCTCCGATCACCCTCTCACTTGTGTCTCTTGTTTTACAAGTTTTTCTCTCCAAAATAAGCATCAAACTCTAAATGGGGCGCTTAGGTACATTGATACATATCTCTCCTTCAAGCGATTCAGATGGACTTGACTCTCTCATCCGGACCAAAAAGAAACGTTAAGTTCCAATATCTCTGCCTACGTACTATGATCTTTCAGACAGCTCTCAATCCCGCCCGGATGACATTCCTCTTCAGCCCTGAAGCTCGTGAAAACAATAATTCAAAAGAAAAAAGTGTGAAACGAATATTCAAAGCGAAAGAGTCAGAAAGACATGTGTCGTGAAATTTCTTCGAAATTAAGCAAACATTTAATGGTCTAGGTGGATCCCGTGACTTTGCTTTGCAACCAGCACTAAAGTCTTATCTTTCGACTTTGGACCCATGAAAAAAAGTAAAAAGAATAAAGGGAGGGAATTGATTTTCACACCTTTTTTTTTTATATTCACACTATCTTTGTTGCCTTAGTAAATGGTACTAGATGGAACGTAAATCCTGTTTTTATGGTAAGTAATATTGCGATTTTTTGGCAAAAAAATACTAAAAACATCTCGTTTTTAGTAAACTCACCTACTTTTTGAGGGCGGTTTTGATCTAACGGTCATAATTTACATATTTTCAATCTAATGATCCATATTTAATGAAAGTATCATGCTCTCGTACCACTTGGAAGCATGGCAAAAAATTTCGTGAATTCATGGTGAGAAGTTTGTGGATCACCAGCCACTGAATAATATATGCCTTTCTGTAAATTTCGCGAAAGTTTCCTACTCCCTCCGCCCCTTTTTAAATATCCTGCTTCGTAATTTCAACTTATTAAAAAGACATCATCATTATACCTTTCACATCAACTTTTTCCTCCACTTTCCCTACTTACCCATCATCATTACACTTTTACTCATTTACTTTTCAAAATGGAATCTACTTTAAGGGACAAAATAGACAATTCACCAACTTTTACCCATTAACTTTACAACATAGACACTTATTAAGGGACAGCCTAAAATGGAATACCGGACTATAAATAAGGGACGGAGTGAGTATATAATAATAATCAGTAGACCATCACCAACCATGTAGTTGTACCTACTGTCCTTCAACGTGGATCCAAGGGTGCTATAGTGCACCCTTGTGCAGTGCATGTATATGGCAGCACACAATCATCGATTTTATCAATAAACGGTTCACATTAAAAATCAATTATGACTAGTAATAAATAATTCTTATCGGTCATAATTAAAAATCATATCTCAACCATTCAATATTGTTAAGATCGATGACTTGTATGCGCTCAACAGGATGTCTTACAGGGCCTTGCACTACAGAATTTCCCAATCCCTTCAATGCCGACTTTACGAATGGAAATTGGGACAAGACCGGCAAATAATTCAACAAATTGTGGGTCATTAACTTTCAACTTTTCAATCAACTTATGAGTGGGGCAAACTTGTGCTACAGAATTTCCCAATCCCTTCAATGCCGACTTTACGAATGGAAATTGGGACCAAGACCGGCAAATAATTCAATAAATTGCGGGTCATTAACTTTCAACTTTTCAATCAACTTGTGAGTGGGGCAAAGCATAAATTTAAGTCGGTGGAGACACCATTAAACATGATTTTAAAATTTTCTATGTTTTACTTGGAACATAAAATTTAGTTCAATATACACATAGATAACAAGTCTTTATGGGAAAAAAAATACATAAAAGAGAATTTTTTTTGAAAATATTTTTTGATAAGAACTTTTTTTGAAATTTGACAAAGATATTAATGTGTATAATCTTTTTATACAAATTGCCGTGACTTTTATAATTTGATATAAAATTGCAATTTTTTAAGTAGGTTTGTAGAAAGCATACACCGTTTGTATATTACTTTCGGGGCACGTTTGTTTGACTAGGGATGTAAGTGTTATAATTAAAATGTGTAATTTTTTAATATAAATTGTCACGGCCTTAATAATTTCAGGTAAAATTACAATTAACTGATTTTCGCACTCCTCTTTTTACTGATGACGCTCCAACTTTAACGTAAAATTACTAATAATTTCATAAATAAAGTAGAGCATCATCAATAAAAAGTGTGCAAATATTAATTTCCTTATTGAAAGTTGCAGTGGAGGCCCATGGCCCCATTGAGCCACTGTTTATGGGTATTGATTCCACTTGCATAGACTGCACAGATAGGAGAAATTATTCGTTGCCCCAAGGGCAACACGTCTACTTTGCCAGGTAGTGTCTCCCACCAATAAAAATTTGCCTTTTGGGTAAAATTGTCAAAATTGTCAGACACACGTTCTTCTCTCTCCACTAGACATACCCTTCTCTCTAAAATTAAGTGTTCCAAATTTCAATCCGTTTGAATGGGTTAGAAGATTTTATTTTTTTTATCATTTAATTTTAAAGGGTCATAATTAAATTTTGACTATAGGGCTCTTATTGATTAGTCAATTAAATATCTCTTAGGGCTAATCAACGAGAGCCTTAAAGTCAAAATTTAATTATGACAGTTTAGAATAAAATGATCAGAAAACTAAAATCTTTCTATCGGTTCAAACGGATTGAAATTTAGAGCACTTAATTTTTTAACCATATTTTTTAATATATAAACTGGTTGAAAAATTAAATGTTTCAAATTTCAATCCGTTTGAATGGGTGAGAAGATTTTATTTTTCTGATCATTTAATTCTAAAAGGTCATAATTAAATTTTGACTCGAGAGCTCTCGTTGGTTAGTTCTAAGAGATATTTGACTCTACGACTTTCTTAAAGCTAATCAACGAGAGCTCTATAGTCAAAATTTAATTATGAGCCTTTAGAAAGGATAAAAAAAATAAAATCTTCTCACCTATTCAAACGGATTGAAATTTAGAACACTTAATTTTAAAAAGAAGGCTGTATCCAATGGAGAGAAAAGAACGTGTCAATGGATTTAATGCCTCAAACAGGGCTTTAATGCCTCAAACAGGGCTGACTGACAATTTTACCCACAAGGCAAATTTTTATTGGTTGGAGGCAACACCTGGCAAAGTAGACGTGTTGCAATGAATAATTTTTCATTTTGCAAGTTGTCCCGGGAAGAATTTGCTCAACCGAATAATTGAAGGTACTTGGTCTTTGAAACCCAAAAAAAAAAGTACTTGATCCAATCATTCTTTTTTTTTTTTTCATTCAAAAATTCATCATCCTTGATTCTGAATGGATTTTGAGTAAATAGTACAGTTCGATTAACCACTTACAGTCATTTCATTTGAGCCTTTGAGGCCCTGAAAGGGCCCACACACCCATCTTGCACAGCTGATTTTTCCTGTTTTTTAACGACGTTATATTAAACAAACCCCCCCCCCCCCCCCCAAAAAAAAAAAAAAACCGTGGGCTTAACCATAATACATGCGCGAGGCTCAAATTCTAAATTTGCACACCACCCCCCCCCCCCCCCCCCCCCCCAAAAAAAAAAAAAAACCCGGGCTTAACCATAATACATGCGCGAGGCTCAAATTCTAAATTTGCACCCTCCTGCACGCGAATAACCCGTGACACGTACCCGGTTAACGAATTAATTTTTCAAAATTGCTTTCGTCCACGGCCCATTTTCCCGAGCGCGCGAGGCCTCTCCTTGGGTCTCATTCACAAGCCCACTAGTGTGCAGAGTCACTTAAGATGAAAAAGAGTTTTTTAACTAGGCAATGTGGGATAAGAGGCAAACACATAGGTATTTTATGATGAATTGCATGGTATTTTATGATGAATTGCATGGTATGGGAGATTTTTTTGAATTATAATCATATATAATTACTATATATATTGTAGTTGCGGTAAATCCGAAACGGTACCCGGTATTTGACCGGTACCGGTAGAAAAACCGATATCCTGCCCGGTACGATATTTAGAACATTGGTCCTCACCCACACAACCACCACCAGGACCAATCCGGTGGCCACCGCTACAACTGCTCGCCGACCACCCCCAGCCCCTCCCTCCACCGCCCATTGCTCACCACCATGATTAGTCTAATACCCTACAATAACCGCCACAAACACCTGTGAGGAACCCATGGCCGTTGTCCTTTTAGGAAGCCATACCTTAACCCATACTAGGTGTTTGGTCTACTCACAAGACCCTGGACGTTCGTGAAACTCCAACTCTGTCACACCCAATGTTCTGAATACCGTACCGGCCAGGGTACCGATTTTCCTACTGGTACGGTACGTACCGGTACCGGTCAGATACCGGGTACCGTTTCGGATTTACCGCAACTACAATATATATAATAATTATATATAATTATAATTCAAAAAAATCCCTCATACTATGCAATTCATCATACATCTTGTCCCACATTGCCTAGTTACAAAACTATTTTCCATCTTAAATGACTTTGCACACTAGTGGACTTGTAAATGAGAACCCAAAGAGAGGCCTCGCGCGATTGGAAAAATGGGTTGTGGCCGAAGGCAATTTGAAAAAACTGATTCGAAAACCAATTAACCGGGTGCGCGTCACTGATTATTTGCGCGCAGGGGGGGTGCAAATCCCGGATTTGAGTCTCGCGTACGTACTATGGTTAAGCCCATGTTTTGCTAAAAATTTGAAAAAAAACGTTTTATTATTTTTTTGGGGTTAAGATGAAACTTTGAAAAATGTTTTTTTATTTTTTTGGGGGTTTAGATGAGAACTTTTTCCCTTTTTTTTTTTAACCAGAAAATAATCCCTGACAGTAAAAAAAAAAAAAAACCGCTGTGCAAAATCTCGGCCGGAATTCCCGGTACGCCGGTACCGGCCGGTATTTTCTGAGATGGCCGGTATCGGCCGGTACCGACCGGTATTTGGTCCGGAACGGTATTGGGGGGTTAGGGTACCGGTTTCTCTCAAATCCGGTACGTACCGGCCTGTACGGAACGGTATTCACAACTATGGTCACACCTAACATAATTCGAATACCCATGGTGCAAACAAAAGAGAGTAAACCTGTGAGTTCATATAGCATCAATGATCAAACCAGAGGCGAGTGTATGATAATACACGAACATATTCAATCGTAGGACGACCAAGAGAAGACAAATGCCCAAATGTTGATAACAAGCACAATGAGTTCGACTACATGAGGCCACATCTTAGGATTAGAATGAAGAGGCAAGATAAGAGTGGTGGATGGGAAAGAAGGGTAGCGTAGGGAGGGGAAAAGGCAGGAAGGAAGGTAAGCACGCTAGAGAAGGGGAGGCAACAACGGTAAAGGAGTGCTGGTGGCGCAAAACACATCGAACCCCAAGTGAGAGGTGGTGTACAAGAGTTGAAGGCAAGGGATGGGAGCGACTCGGGGAGGGGTTGCAGGAAGGCTGAACGGTGTAGGGATAAACAGGCGCCTAAACTGTCGAAACATCTCAGGTTTAATCTAGTTACTAACGGTACAAAAACTAATTCAGTTGGTTCTATTGCCAAAATTACAGGCGGTATTAAAGTACCAAAAGAGCAACTAAAACTTGTGAGATATCTGGTTAGGCTGAGTTTGTAGTGTGACAAATATCAGAAGTGCACACACCCTAGCAGCATTAACAATCAAATCACAAGGCATAAAAAAATTTAGAGATTTCCATATTTCATGCTAGTTCCCCATCATGTAGAATGAAGAGGAAAAACCAAACTACTACTCCACTTCAAAAGCACGTCATATCCTAGGGTTTATACATGGCTGAGTAGAGTACAATACCAATCACACTCCACAAACCCATCAAAAGCTAGTTTTCAGCAAACATGAGCACAGTCAGTCATGTTGGCTAATTACAACTTTCATTTAGCTTTTGCAAATCACCATCATGATATCATCACGTAGGCCTTTAAATTATGCCCAGGTGAATATATGGTGTGTCTAGACTCTATGCTCACCTATACACACCCACAGTAATTAGATCAGTGCGTGATAATCCATGTTCTATATATTTTAGGGTCATGTCGAGATCTATAATTTATGTTTGAAGACTACTTACACCGTCTGCATTGACATAACTACATAGAAGGTTACAAATTTCATTCTACATGCTCACAACTATCTGCTAATTGCTAACCATGTCGAGAACACTTTGTGCATAATGAAGGGAACCGATAAGAAAACTTATGTCACAAACAAGTTACCTTTAACCTAGAAGGGGTAGCAAAGCTATGAAGCAATCAACACTAGTGACTTCTAATAATCCTGCAAATTTTAAGAGATTAATCAGCTATCTTACCAGCCCAATCGTGAAACATATCAAGTTCAACAGGCAAGTACAATGTAACATTAATCAGCTATCTTACCTGCCCAAACGCGAGAGCTCAGGCTCTGCAAGCAGCATATCTTGTAATGGTTTCGAAGACATTTCCTTTTCTCCAGAACTACATGAGCCAAAAGAAGAGGTCACTATTCGTGTCAGTCACTTAACAGTGAGTAGCTACTAATTTGCACTTCCTCCGTTAGTTACAAAGTCAAATAGAAAAGAAAGACAATAAGTATGCACCTGAAAATGTAATCAAGTGACAAAAGCCTGTGGTGAATATTATAATCACTTCCAATATAAGTTGCAACCAAGTTGCCAGCATCTGGGTGGGGCCAGCTCCTTGAAGTAGGAAACCGCAGTACAAATGTTCCAGGGTCTTGAAGGACCCCTAGACCTTGAAGTGAAGACTCTGCTTCTTCCTTTGTAATGAATCCTTCCATCCACTTAGGAGATGCAGAATTCCACATTGCATTTACCCAAACTCTTGATAATGTAAAAGCTACAGGGTATAGCCAACACCACATCTTCTCGAAGTTTTCTCGAGCCACAAACTCCTGGCATCCAGCAATTCTTCTCAGAGTCTCGAAGTCCTGGGAGATTAATAAAAATTCAACAAATTTTCATGTATGATGCCAAACCCAGGTCTATTTTCCATCGTTGATTTCATTCATTAGCCACACGCAACTGA
The DNA here is from genome assembly GCA_014282245.1 of Rhododendron simsii. Taxonomy (NCBI): domain Eukaryota; kingdom Viridiplantae; phylum Streptophyta; class Magnoliopsida; order Ericales; family Ericaceae; genus Rhododendron; species Rhododendron simsii. The sequence continues at coordinate 29,062 of WJXA01000370.1, forward strand.
GCTTTGAGAAAGACAATAGCGAAAATTTCATGCAGAAATGCATAAATGGGAATTCACATAATCATGTATGCGTCGGAGTGGTGTTGAAGAAGTGCGCGAGCAAGCAAGGAGTCCGAGATATATGTGTGTCACAGAGAGAGACCTGCAGTGTCAAAGATCTGGTGCTGGAGCATGCAATCTTCATGAAACGGTGATTTATCTCAGCTACCGCAGTCTCCCAAATAACGTGGGAATTGTTTTGTGAGATCAGATCCCAAGCTTTTGTTCCCTCCTCTACCAATCTCTTCGCGAGTATTACTTGACGCCTGGAAAAATATAGACTTCATATTCACGAGAGACAATGAAACAAATGGCACATATGGTGTAGATTCCAATTGTCATTTTTAGGAGGTCCTCACGAGATACACAGAGAAAGGGATTAAAGCAAACTCCAATATCAATCTGGTTCCATCTTACGCCAAACTCGTACAGAATAATGTGACATAATCTGTTGCTTCTTTGTCACAATTAGAAAGAATACATTGGAGAAACAATGCTACACATTGTACATTCATTTCCCATTTTTCCGAAATAGACTAATCACTACATCTCCTCAGTGAGAAATGAAGCAGTAATAACCAACCTTGTGCGTGGTACGAACACATAAAATGCAAGAATTCATGTCAGTTTGGCAATGAAAGAAACATTCTCCATGGTAACAACAAAAGAATTTAATGTAGACATAGTAAACTAAGAAGTTTTTGTTATCCCAGGGAGAAATCAAAAGAGAGAAATGTTTCTTTTCAAGGCTCCACAACTGTTTATCTGTTCTAACAACCGGTGAAAATAGGGTCCACAATGGTACATGGGTTTTTTTTACCATGTGGCAACCATATGCCAAATAGATCACTTTTACTGCATAGTTTCATAGCTTACCCATGATGAGAACATCCCAAGTATAGGGAAACCTGCCGTGCAAAGTCCGCCAGTTCTTTTTCAGAAGCTGCTGTTGCAACTTCCTTGAGCAAAAGAGCCCTCTCATTTAAGCCTCCGAGGCAGTATTTGAAGATAGCCGTATCTGAAACTGGACTCTTACTGCTTGATGTGCTCTTAAAATTGGAGTTTCTTGCTTCAATACTCTCTGAATCTGATGGGGACTGGTCCGTTTCTTCTTGGTTTTCTGGTCTCCGCTCTAAACTAGATCCGTAGACATTATAGTCCTAATTCACAATGGTAACAGGCTGAGACGAAGGTGTCAAAGACTCCAGATATAACAACAATAAAATCTCAAAAGTGAAATTAACATCAAAGAGACCACCCCAGGTGTACAATCAATGCAACCAAAAAGAGAATTACAGCTTATACTATTGTATTGAAAAGCAAGCAGTTTTTGATGAATATGAACAGTACACCCAAGCTCCATGTCACCGAGCTCACCGAAGTATGGAACAGCCAAACAGTCCACCAGACAAAAATCAGCACGACAACAGAAAATATTGGCCAAAAGACGGTTACTCAAGAAATGGACAGCTGTGCCACTAGAAACAAGAATGAGCATGTGCCACAAACTTTTCAAGACTTAGGTTTCCATCTCATTGAGGTCATTTATGGCTTCTGATGGAATAATTTGTTAGCCAATTACGTAAAAACAATTAACATTTGACTACCAACCACAATGAATTGAGAAACAAAAATGTGTTGATTTGACTTGGGTTGGAAGGAAGCCCACAGTAGCTTGCAGTATATAAAATCAAGAACAGAAGGCAAAATAGAGAATTTTTGGGGTGCTCTTCATGTTTCTCAGCCCAATCCAAAAAAGTGAAAGAAAGTTGGAAGAAACTTTCTAATGGAAAAATTCAATGTTCCAAGGAAATGTACATAACCCAGAGCATGAGATATGTAAGGCAAAATACTAGCTTACATGAAATTCACTCCAAAATCTAAGTGAACATAGTAATACTACATTATAGATGATTGAGTTACCTGAGCATGTAAGCCAAGCATAACCCGTTTGAAATTATGTCATCACAACAAATGTAAAAGAGAATGCATACCAATGGTTGACACCAAACATACAGTTCATGTGCAGAAAAAGAGTTTGAAAGTCGTAAGATCAACTATATGTACGTTCTAATGATTATGGCAAAGAAGAAAAATCACAAAAAGGGATACCTCATTAGCAGTCCAGGCACGAGAGTTGCATTCGTCATCAGCTCGGTCCATGGTGAGATTAGCCTTGCGAGTTGCAAATGAATTTTCTTGTCCTAATTTCACCCGTTTTGATGATGGTCTAAATTTTGCTTCACGTACAATATTGTACAGAAGTTCTGAGGATCCCTCACCCAACCCACTTGAATTTGACCTTTTCCACTTCACAGAAGAAATCTGTGTGTTACGATTTCGCGAAATACAACGAATTGGACTAAAGAACGCCTCAAAGAAAGGATAACTTCCCATTTTTGGAATCTCAAACCTAATGCGGAAAAGCCTATAGTCACATTTAGATGAAAGCTGAAACAAGAAAAGAAAATCAAGTCACCAACAATTCTGGTAGACAAAGTTGGAATCTAGACAACAAAATGGAATAGAATTCAGATATTAGTAGACAAAAGAGGTCCTTTTCATTGGTGGCCCTAATAATGGAACTCCCATGATGTCTAAATTTAGTTGGCTAGTCAACTGTTCATATTTTATACGTCTCCACTAGTCAGATATCTTCAAACACCACTGATACGAATAAGTTCTACCTTGTCCCACAATCATATGGTATACTTTCATCAAATTTCCTGAACAATATATCACTAAAGATCAACTGTATTGACCTAAAACATCCATCTTCCCCAACAACAGAACCAACAGTCAATTGACTGAGCAAATAAGATCCCAAAGAAAGACCTAAATGATAATAGTTTGCAATGTAGAGAACTACATTTTGAACATGTTCTGTGACCAGAAAAATGTGATGGATTCTAACAAGAAAAATGTGATGGATCAGTTTTTGTGGTTATATAAGAAACATAAACATTTAGAGAGAAAGAGAGAAAGAAGGAACCTTAGGTCGAAAGCCTTACAGATTTCTTTTGGGTGAAATATGAAGATCACTGAAAAGATTGGCGCAACTCAACTCACATACAGAATAATAAGTTAATCATTACATGAGTAAATAAAGAAACAGATTTATGATATTAGCTAGATAACTCCAGCAGCATAATCATATTGTGCTCCACTAATGATCTTCCTCTTGAAAGGATGTTATTGTTACATTTTGAAATGCAACAACACACACCAAAAATATCAACCAAATTAACCAACCTATACATGCATACTACTCCCTCCGTCTCATTTTTTTAAGTCCACCTTTCCATTTTGGGATGTCCTAAAACACATGTCAACTTTATAAAGTCAAAGATAAATTCTTTGAGGTTTTCCAAAAAAAATCCTCCACAAAGGAGTATGAATGGTTTAAAGATTTGAAATAGAAGAACAATTTTACTAAAAACTGGAACTCCCAAAAGGGACCAAAACTATCTTAAATTGGACCACCTGGTGCAAAGGGTTGAATACTAGGCTTAAGGGAGGGCATCTTACTCGCACGCTAGCATCTTCATCTATAACCAGTTGCTCCAAATATTTTCACTTTGTTTCTTTCAAATGTCAATTGTTTATTCCATATGGATATTTTTAAAAATAGGGCCTTCTTGTTAAGATACCAATTGTCTCAAAAGCTCAAGCTATTAAGAAATAATCCCAGCGTTGTATCAAGTTAATCAACACCCTCCCTCACGTGCAACTTTGTCTTGCATGTGGAGATGCAAATATTAAGATCTAAGGAGAATACGAAGGGAAACCAGAATGCAAACGAGAAACAACTGCAACTGGAGAACCCAAATGATCTCCCAACTTGAGCTCCAATACCATGTTAAGTTACCAACAGTCCCAAAAGCTTAAGCTGTTAGGAAATGGGTCCGACATTGTACATCAAGCTATTCAACAGCTCTTGAAAGGATTTTATGCTCTCGCGTTCCCGCTCCCACTACTGCTTTGTGTGACCTTGGTTGTATCCCTAACTTTTTGTGATGTACAAGTCACTTGCTCGTATGTCAATAACACAACAAATGCATATCTTCATGAACGTAGTAGAAAGAGATGCAGAAGAAGTGTTTCATATTCGTATTAGCACCTGGGCTATCTTGAGCTTAAAGGAAGCACGGCCATTTGTTAGTTTACTTGGTCTATCACAACAAGCAAACTCAATTCCATCATAGCTTGTTAGAAGAGGAGCTTCTGCATCATCTGGCTTCTCGACAGGTAATCCGTTGTCAGCATACAAAAGTGAGGCAACAACCTAACATGACAAGTACAGGTACAAATAAGTACGGTACTTATACCGGTGAACATAGTACCACTAATCTCATATATGCCGACGAAGCATACCTCCATTTCCTTGTTTATGGGCTCACCAAATGCATCTCGTAAAGTGACATCCAAGGAAAAATTCCTGCGACAAGATGCCTGTATTCCAATCAAATATAGAAAATAAAACGCATAAGAACACATTGCTTTTAGTACCATTAACTTGAGTAAAGAAAGTAACATGAAAAATATTAGGTAGTTGGCATTGAATGTGTCCTCTCCATAGGCAAAAATAACATAATTCCTACACGTTGGAGGAGAAACTCAGCTCTCCAAACTCAACGCTTTTACAAAAGAGTGAAACTTAGATGTTCCCCAGCTCTAACAACAAACATTCCAGTTAGCACTTTTCGCTGTCCCAAAAAGATTGTCCCGCTTTAAAACTAAATGGGTAAGAAATAAAGAATTTTCTGTTTTACCCTTCTATTTTAAAATTAGTACTACTAAAAAAGTAAGAAGAGTTAATGATTGAAGGATAAAATGAAAAAAACAAAGTTTCAAAAGTGCAATGCGTTCCTTTGCTTAGTTTGAATCCCCAAAAGGGACTTTAAAATGGGGACGGAGTGAGTACAAATTACCACAACCAACAAACAAAATAATCTAGTCCTTGATGCCTAGAGTCTGCTATGGAAAAGCTCTTGGTGTAGCTAAGTTAGACTGATATTGATATATATTACTATTAAATTGCTTTAACACAGATACTTTTTGGTGTCTGTAATATCTAGAGCTTCAACGAAACTTTTTCCCCTTCATACACTCAGAAAGTGAAACGGGATTCATGTATCCATTCCAAAATAGCTGGAAGTATGAAGTGCTAAGTTGTCCTATAATGAAAGAGCATATATAAATATCCATTGACGCAAGTGAATGACCCAATAGAGTGCATAACAACATCAAGTTTTACAGTCTTAAATTTCTGTTTTGTCGCTTGGATGATACTTTCAACCTTGACAAGAGCTTATAAAATGCCAACTATTAGCGAAGGCCTTCCACCTAATAAGGGAAGGCGGGAGGGAAGTGAAACTTAGCAAGCTATTAGCAATATCAGGGCAAACACTACGTAAGGCGCTTGCAAAGAAAGGTCTTTGAGCTATCCATATATGTTCATATCAGTTTCTATTCTACTTCGAAGGGGTCTTCCAATCTTACAACTTCGATTCCAATTTGATACATGATGCAAGGACATGAGTTATCAGTTCCAATTTAGAATTGTTAACCACTGTATCGGCTTTCTATTTTTTTAAAAATTGTCCATCAATGGGCCTCTATGCAAACAAGTTCATCACGACCCACCAAAACTACTATTTTTATCAGTTTCTGTAGGGGAGAGGGGGATGGGGTCCAGCTAGACACTTAACAATGATGAATTATTTACTATGGAGATGTTTCTTTTAAGTTTTAACCTATGACTATGAGAGAACCTCCTCCATTCAGTTATTGTTCTTACGACAAATCGCCAATGCATCGCTTGTTTCCAACGTCTAGTAAAATGTCAAAGGACAACGCTTGCATTTCATATTGTTAGAAGGTACGCCAAAATTAAAACAAAGGGAAAAAAATGATAACAATTAATGGCCTACAAAGGGAAAAATGTAATCCAAATGCAATCCAACCTTGCCACCAACAATACTCCAAACTCCATCCTCGTCTTCTTCAATATCAGAGGCACTTGAACCATCGACAGATAATTGAAAAGGTGGATTCTGGCATCACCAAAAAAAATAAGCACAAATAACCAACTACATGAAATTAAAGGGATACAAACAACCATAGCAAGCTAGAAATTCGCAACACAAATACACCTTTACAAAGTGAGCTTTGATAGATGATGTTTTAGGCAGGAGTTCAAAACGGTGGACATAACCCTCGAACCTATCATCATCTCCATCCGTTCCGACCAAAGATATACTTCTTAGACCATTTAAATTGGAGTCATTGACTGCCGAAGAACTCAAAGGCATCTCCCCCGCAATCTCCCCATTAATGTGAAGCCGCACAAGATGAGTAGCAACCTAAGATGACCACATTAACAAGAAGTATTCAATAAACAGACGAGGTCTGACAGAAAAGACCAGAATGAGCGAGTCAAAGAAGTCAATCAGAAACTTTACCAAATCAAATGTTGTCTGAACTTCAAGTAGAAGTTTGACTCGTATTTATAGCCCCTCTTTCTCCCAACAAGCCTCTTATATGCATTTTTATTTCACTTACTATGTGTGTATAACTGTAAAAATATAAGACTATGCAAAGAATATCATTTCTAAGTTGTTCATATCTAGTTTCTCCACATCATATAAGATGCTTGCTCATTTTTCCATCACCTAGTAAACTATTCTAACCCCTATATTGGCCATTCTGGCATACAGCCCGAGGACCGAGATCCTTCAACCATGACTTCATGTTAGACCAATATCTGTCACTAATTCATAGATTGGTCCATTCTATGAACCTTTGTTCTTTAACCACAGCACTCATTAAAACATATACTAGAGGTTGTCAAATACAAAAAAAAAAAAAAAAGAAAAGAAAAGAAAAGTCAGTCCCACCCTTTGATTATCATTTATTTTAGTGTTATCAGAAAATGCTTTACAATTACATCTTTTACCTTGATTGTTCCATAACTTCCATGTTCTTGGAAGAGAAGTGAGAAATCTGTCATTAGTTCATAGATCGGTGCGTTCTATCAAACCTTTGTTCTTTAACCACAGCGCTCATCAAAACTTATGGTAGTTATTCATGCAAAACCAGACACAAGGATGTTGAATATTTTAAAAAAAAAAAAAAAAAAGGTCAGCCCCGCTATGTGATAAACCTAGATTTGGTGTTATCAGAAAATGCGACTAATTTCATCTGATAAACAATCAAGGTAAAATATTGAAAACATTAAAGCAACTCCAATCTCTCTCTCTCTCTCTCTCTCTCTCTCTCTCTCTCTCTCTCTCTCTCTCTCTCTCTCTCTCTCTCTATATATATATATATATATATATATGCAGATACATAAATACATATGTGTATATCAGATTGTCAATAGTTGGAATTTTAGAATATTCATAAGATACCTCACATCCAACATGAACCCATTTGTCAAATGAGAAAGCAATCCTAGCAGATGCATGAGGAACTTCCACCCCTGAAGTAGGATTGGGAGGACTGGGAGCTTCTTTATGCAGGAAAAGCAGTGGAAAAAGCATCATTTTATTCTCCTCATCCAACACAAGGAAAGGAACACTACATGCGATCTCCGAGTGCATCTGCATACAAAAGTTGAGCGAAGTGAACCACCCTTCCACCAATAGCAAAAGAACACAAGTATAAGATCAAATTGAAATGTTGATTTACAGGGCATTTTAACGGGAATATCATGTTTACTATAAAAAGTTATACTACTCGCATTGGATGTATCATATGAAATGCGATAGGAAGCAATTCACTAATTTGCAATTTGAATTGACTGCTCACGGAAATTGCTCAATAACAGCCTTCAAAACCTATTCCTTTCTTAGACAACTCTCTTCAGTTTTTACACACCTGCTACTAGAAAAATTATTTGTTTTTGTTGTTATTGTTGTTGGGGACTACATGGGTTCTCTTATTGTTGTTATTGTTGTTGTTGCTACTAGAAAAATTATTTCCACTCACACCCTCCTGTACAGTTCACAAATTGATACATATTTATGATGAGCGAATTGTAAATCACAACTTACTATGTGACAATTGAAACCTAAATTTCCTACCAGTTTCATGTCAGCCAAATTCTACAGGAAACCTCACCTTTTCCTAGTTTCCCTCCCCTTTTGTCAACAACCACTATAGAGTCCCTTTCATGTCACAAGGAACTTTCAGAAAATCAAAGGGGATCAACCAACTAAAGAAAATATTTTTGATGAGTGTACCAGCTAGAATGAAAAATAGCATTGATTCGCTTGTATAGGCGCCCAGTATCCATCTAACTTTCTTATCAGTCTCTTGAACTTTTGAACTATTTTGAGATATAACCACGAAAGTTACTATTTTTACTGGAAAAAAAAACTAATTTATTAACTCAAAAATATATAGTGCAACTAGTTAAAGGGATTGAAAAAACAGAACATCTAAGATGAACGTATATCTCAACTAGGTTGTCACATACTCCTTAACCAATCACTTGTCATGCTTCGAACTGAAAGGGAGCAAAATTGGCAAACTGCCAATGCATAACAAACACCCCATACAAAAAAAATACAGCAAAAACCCTTCAAGAGAGGCAAACAAGTGCATCATCAACCTAGTAGTGTTCTCTGCTTTTCCTTCCTCTTCAAGTTGCGGACCCTCTCAATGCAGCACGTGAAGTCTGGAACTGAATACTCAGTAATTCCTTTTGCTGCTATGACCCAAGACGCTACCCTAGCGCTCACCAATTCAATTGACTCTGTCCAAAACACCTTCTTGCACTTTAAAAAAGAAAAAGACTATTTCTAGACTCCATATGCTCCACATAATTCGCAAAGAAAAGGGATTCCCAAATGGCCTTCTTGACTTTTTCTAAATCCAAAGCAAACAATCATTGACATGCTAGAACTATAACAGAAGCATGGGTGGAGCTACTTGGAGGGGGGTAGTGGCATGGGCCACCCCCACTTCCTCTCATTTACCTAGATGCTGGAATAAGGAGAAAGAGTTGGGGTAAATGAGGTTTGTCATTTTGTCAAGTTTGGTTTTTTAAACTAATCGGTGGTTTACAAATTACAGGTGACAAAGTATATTGTTCTTTATAATGGCTCATAGTATTGTCCATAATTATCAGATCACACAAGTATAATCTGATTTTTTAGAGGTGATTCTGTTGCTCACTCTCTTTGGCAACTAGCTTTAACTTATTGTATTACTTGTTTCTGTATAATTACCAAGGGAGAAAGGGGAATGCCCTTGTATCCCCTCTAAACGTGTAAATTTCTTTGATGTGGCGCACCGTGCACGTTAAGGGAGAAAGCATAATACAGGGGTTCCCCCTATTGTTTATAGAGTAATGGTATCCAGCAGTGCTTTTGGAATATTGAGTATTGATTACTGGAAATTAATTAGGTCATTGAACCCGATTCATCATATCCAACTTCTAATGTTTTGATAATTCAATTTCAGCGTCAATTATGTATACTTTGTTTTGAGTATTACCGAAGGTTTACCTCGCAGCATGTATTTTTGGAGGGTATTACATATATAGATGTTTTTGGGTGAACCCACTCTCCCCCACACCCCCCCCAAATCCTAGCTCCGCCAACGACACACCCAATATGAACCCCACCACCTTAAAAAAGCTGCCCAAAACGGCCCAAGAATGATCACACCACAGCAATACATGACCAACTGATATGAGACTTGCCAGAATGGACAGAGTATAGAAGCCACCCGTTGGAAGAACATTCCAATTTCGCAAAGCCAGCAAAAACATTCAGTTTTTGGTGGTATAATCAAATTCCAAAACAAAAATCCAAAGCCCTAAAACGGCAAATAAACTATAAGTCTAGAAGAAATTCATGGACGAAGTAAAGGTAAAGTCTTTCACATTTATAAACCTAATGTATATGGAGAGAGAGAGAGAGAGAGAGAGAGAGAGAGAGAGAGAGAGAGAGAGAGAGAGAGACCTGACGAATGATTGTGGATGGAAAAGGAGTGGAGTCGGGGAGGTAAAGCCAGAAACAGAGAGAGAAAGTGGCGTCGTCGTTTTGGCCGTTGATTTCAAATCGAAGATCCTTCAAACTCGAGTAATCGTGCTCCGATGCTACATTATCAGTCGCCATATTTGTAGCCTTTTCCGATCAAAACACCCTAAAAATAATAAACCCTCGTCAACTCTTTCCCTCCCGACAACCGATAGACCTTTGACGGAGAGGGCTTCTATCACTCCACTCTCTCTCTCTCTCTCTCTCTAGAGGCGTAAAGACGGTGTCAAGTTTGGTGACGGCGGTGCAGTAACGGTTGGTGATGTCCTGGCAGTTATGCTCAGGCTATTCCTTTTTTGATGTTGGTGCTGGGATCCTATGCATTGCTTCAACCAAGAAACCCCTACGTTGCCCAATGGGATATTGTCACGTCAACGGATTGAACGGGTTTTGGTTAATATTCCCGCAAGAAAAAGAAGGGGTCATATCTCATATGTCATCCGAGTTTAGTTAATTTGGAAGTTGGGGATGAAGCTTAGTCACATAATTTTTCAAATAACATTGACTCTTGTTTTTAATTATCACTCTTCGTTTGTTTTGAATTTTTAGACTTACGAATCTTAGGCCCCGTTTGTTAACCCCCTTCAGCCTTAGGGTTGGTAGTCTAATCCCAATGGCTTCCTAATCCCTTGTTTAGTAACCCAAAATTACTCTGTACTATGAATCCCAAGGGATTAGCAAGACCCCAAATTTGGGGTATTAGCAATGTCCCTTGGAACTTGGTATTCATAGTCCAATCTCAACTCCCTTCTTATTACCAATCCCTTTTCATTATCAATTTCTTCTATTAATCCAATCCCAGCATCTAATCTCATCTCAAATAAATATAATATTAATAATCTCATCATTGGATCACACCCCAAACAAGCATACTCATTATTAATTCCTTCTCATTAATAATCCCAATCATAATCTTATCTCCTTACGAATCATATCCATCTATCACTGTTATCAAACGAGGCCTAAATTCTTTAAGAGGTTTTTGAAAAGTGTTTTCACGCTCGCGCTCCCACACCCTCTCTCTCAGCGCATAATGTGACTTAGGAATGGAGGGAGGAAACACAATCCATGAATCCAAAGACAGCCCGAAGGTGGTGATAGGAGCGCAAATGTTTACATACGCGCCCCTTAATTTATCTTTGTTAAATCTATTTTTATATTATTACTTACAGGTTTATGTTTAATTTGTGTATTGTAGGTATTTGAAGGATTTGGTACAAAAAGCACGAAATTGAAATATTGCACGGCGTTGGAAGTTGGTATGTTTGAAGCTGTCAAATTCAATTGGTCAATGCTAGTCTTGAAGTTCAAACCAAGTCAAAGGCCTTGGGATTGGGTGTTCTGCTTTTTCTAAAAAAAATTTTTTTCAAACAGAGGTAATTTCAAATTCAAATATAAAAGAAATGAAAAATATTTTTTTAATTTTTTTTGCAGCGTTTAAAAGATCTTAATGAGATCTATCAAATAAGATCCATATTGGTAGGAAAATTATTTACATAAACACATGATTTTTGAGCTTGAAATTACCTTTTTTTTCTAAAAATTTTTTTTTCCGGAAATCGGAACGCCCCCTTAACTATTATCATCATGATCAAGCCAAATCAAGCGGTGGAATTTTAATTCCAATGGGGCCCATTCACTTACAGCTTTGGTTGGAAATAATTAGATTGCCATATCGTGCAGTCGGTGATTAAAAAGGGAAACAAATTCGAGACACGGCTGGGATTGAGAATACACGGTTGGGATTTTCTAATTAGGCCTAATAATAATGGGGGCCAATAGGGTTTCAAGGGGACGGCAGACGTGGCTTATAAAAGGAGAAGTTCCGAATTTTATTAAAAAAAAAAAAGGTCGTTTTTTTTACTTACGTTCTTTTTCTTTCAGAGCATTTTCCCTTAAAGTTTTAAAGTTTTGTTCAAGTTATTGCGTTTCGGTAACTCGTTTTAATTTCCGTTCTTTATAAAAGTTATTCGTTTGAATTTGTTTGATTGATATCTTTCATTTGTTTTCCATTCTAAGCAATAGAAACATGATGCAATTTAGGGTTTCTTCTGTTTCTTGCGCAATGATTAGTGAGTAGTCGTATAGATATGGTTGCGGGGTGATTAGCACACCGTGGCCAGTCCGGGCACTACTCATATTTTCAAACGATGAAAAAGACAATTTTATATTGGTAAAATACTTACTATAGACGAACTTAGCCATTGTCGGAACCCATGTGAATGGGAGAATGGGGGTTCAAAACTTATTTTCCGTTGCGCATGGATAAACGGCAACATAGGGTCTCGCATCTTGCGGGGTATCTTTTTCAATCTAAAGTTGAACGTTTTTAAGAATATTGAATGGAGCTGGTTAATCCGGACTGGTTGTGAGTGTTATGAACCGTACGACCATATTTCCTTTAATTATTGAAAAGTATAATTAATTTCTAGGTTTTAGTTAATCTCAATCAATCGACAAGGGGTGACTACCTAAGAGCCCATTTAAATTATAATAACCCGAGTTTTAAGTTAGCACACATCACCGTCTCTGTGGATTCGACTCCGGCCTTACCGGATGTTGCGCTACGTCGATCTCCGCCCTACGCTTGGGGCAACCCATTAATTTAGGACTAGGAATCCGTCAAGTAGGTGGGATGGGCTGGACACTGTAATGCACATGAATTGTGGTTACACAATTGTGAGAGAAAAGGCTGGTGTATGTTAATTTCTTTGAGAGATATATGAAGGTTTATGTGTAACGACCCGAATTTTTGCCCTATTTTTTTTTCGAATGAAGAAATTATTTTAATCAAATAGTCTATAGTAATCGATTAATCATTTAAAAAGTGTAATTAGATTAAAATAGAACCTAGATGAATTTTTGGCAACTGAAATTAGTTTAGAATAATTTTACCTTAACTTGTAATTATAAATGTGTGTACATATTTATCTATATTGTCCATACTAATAATCATCCCACAATTTATGGGATTTGATTACCCATCTCTCACCAATCTCTCCCTCTATCTTTATTTTTTTCACTTACCCACTTCCCTTCAAACTCTTCCTAAACTATATCTCTTTTTAATCTCAATAACATCCCACCTCCTTCCAATTTCTCTATAAAACCAAACCCCTCTTTCCCATTCTCTTTGATTCAGCTGAGAGAGAGAGAGAGAGAGAAGAAACCTAGAAAAAGAAGGAGAGAAGAAAAAGAAAAGATCGATCACCCAATTTCAATTTTCGTCCATATCACATCCCTCTGTTCACGGCCTGTTTCTTCCTAGTTGCTGTCGTTTTTAGGCCTAAATTTCTTCACAAATGTTGTAGAGGACGTCGAGAGCTTCGATTTCGACCCAAGAATCACCCAAAACGGTCAAGGATTGATAGAGTTATCGCTGTCCAAAGATCAGTGAAATTATCGGATTTCTGTTTCCAGACAGCAAACAGGACTTATGAAAACCCCCACTTTTCTCCTAATTTGAATGGTTTTCGGGCTTCGACTTCTTCACAAAAGTTGTAGAGCGTTTCAAGATCTTCGCGTTAGACACAAGAATCGTCCATAACAGCAGAGGTTTGATCAAGTTATTCCAGTCCAAAGTTGCTGCTAGAATACCGATCTTTCGCCGCCAAACGAAAACCCACCGGACTCCACCGAATCCTTTTGTCCAGATTAAAGGTATTATAATCCATTCCAACATCTTCTCTAAGTATATTAATCCTACTCCTACTTCTCCCTAAGTGCATGTACTCTGTACATGAGGATTTTAACAAGTTTTGATGGCGAAAATCGAACCCACGGATCAGAATGGTATAATCCGACAGTTTTCCTTTTTCTTTCTTTTTCCAAAACCCACTGTTCTTGGACGTATTGATTTTGAAAAGTTAATACAAAAAAATACAGTTAACCCCCTTAGGCTATTGAATGTATTGTTTTGGCCCAAAATTTAATGATAACTTATTTACAATTGCAGTTTTAATCCCAAGATAGTTAACTGTACAGTTTCGACCACATTGTTACATTATCACTAATATGACAATCTAATTATTTAGAAATAATTAATGAGAGCCTGGAGAATATTTTATTAAAATTTTTATAAAAATCCTACTTCATTATTGACATTGTGGCCATATAAGATAAAGGCAACAGCCCATTCATAAAAAGTTACGTAATTGCATTGCTTACTAATTGTTTTGTTTAATATTTGATTAATTGTATATTGCACCGACAATTGATTTGAATGTTAGATTGGACCCTAGAGACATGGGGTGGTATGCGAATAGAATTCACTTAGATGATGTTTGGTAATGGATAAATTAGAAAGTTTTATTTTTAGATTGTCTGCAGGCGTAATTTTGAGATGTGATGAGTTGGATGTGATGATTTGAAACTGGCAAAGTAAGCCCAGTGATGAATTGAAACTGGGGAGAGTCCAGTGATGAATTGATAGACTGGCGGGAGTTCAGTGATGATATAAAACCTGGCAAAGTAAGCCCAATGATGTTTTGATAAAACCTGGCAAAGTAAGCCCAGTGATGTTTTGATAAAACCTGGCAGGTAGACCAGTGATGTTTTGATAAAACCTGGCGGATAGAGCCAGAGATATTTTCTGATGATAAAACCTGGCAAAGGTCCAGCGATATTTTGTGACAGTAAAGCCTGGAGGTTAGTCCAGAGATGTTTTGCATTGATAAAACCCGACGGTTGGTCAATGATGTTTTGCGATGATAAAACCTGACGGTTTGTCAGTGACGTTTTGCGATGATAAAACCTGGCAGGTGATCCAGCGATATTTTGTGTTGATAAAACCTGGCGGGTGATCCAGCGATGTTTGTGATGAGATTAAAACTGGCAAAGTAAGCCCAGTGATAAGTTAAATCTGGCGGGAGTCCAGTGATGAATTGAAACTGGCTAAGTAAGCCCAGTGATGATTGTGATGTGGTGTATAAGATAGGCGAACCCTAGTTATGATTCGGGCATGATAAGCTTCCTCTTGTTGTAATGAGAGGGATACACGCTGGGTACATAACTTAGGTGCAATCCGCGACAACAAAAGGAAGTGAGCTCATGGGACAGGGCATAGCTAGCAGTTGGGGAGGAAAGATTCTGCGGAGGAAATCTTAGATTACACGTTAAGTTAATGGATAGTAACAAACCGGTTTATGTGGAAAAACTTTGTTTTACTTGTTCGCATTACTATTATTCGGTTGTTTGCTAGCTGTAAAGTAAAAGAGATAGTTGGGTTAGATTATTCTATTGGGTGATTTATCACTCACGGATACGTCTGTATCCTGGCAAATCGTTTGCTTCGGCGATCAATTTGCCAGATGGCGCAGGATTCAATGGAGGGGATTCAAGGAGGATGCAGTTCGACACGAAAAGAATATCAAGAACAAAGATCGAGTATGCCTGGAATCTGTATCAAGCCTAGAGTCGGCTCTGAAGTTAATGTATTTGAATCACCAAATCTATCTTGAGTTTGTAATATCTAAACTTTATTTTAGAAAATTATATTTATTTAGCAAATTTTCTTAAGAAAATTATTTTATTTTACTCCTGAAAAGTCGGGGCGTTACATTATGTGTGGGCACTCGCCCCGGAAAATTTTTAATGAAAAATTTGGGTGCGACCCTCTTTGAAAAACGCGGCGAAACGCTTCTATTCAGAGTCGCCACTCGGGTTTTAGTGGTAAAAACACCCAAGGAACCGAACTCGAAAACGTTTGCTACGTTTGTTTGATTTTGAAAAAGGCATAGACCGGTCCGTCGTCACCTTCGATATCTGAGGTTCGGGAGCCAGGTTACGAGAGGGGAAGGGTTTTATGGCACCCCTCTCGCCCAATCCGGAGATCAGTCTCTACTCAGGCATTTTGTAAAACTTTTACATTTTTCTCTCATTTGATCATTATTTAGCTAGTTAAGGCAGGGAGCAGATAATGGGGATTAAAACTGTACAGCTTGCAGTTATGTGACAAAATGTTTATGGATGATGATTTGCTTGAATTAATTAAAAGAACATAGATTGAGAACAAGTACTGAGATCAGATTGAGTAGAATGGTGTACGCTGTCTCTCAGATGTGTGAACAGGCGACATGCTGGCGTGCATTGGCAAGGCCTCTGCACGCCACCATGACCTACTCATGCCACTAAATGGATGGCGTACACTACCTTTTCCTCATTCACAGTCTTTGTTTTCAACCCTCTAGGCTCTGGAATGGACCAGTGCACACCCAGGACAAACCACACAGTTTATAAGGCAATCGCATTTACAGATACAAGTACAAGAAATGGCCTGAGGCCAAGAGAACAGACAAGAATCCCCATAAACAGAGTGGGAAAAAGATAAGAGGCCAGGATCGAACTACGATGCAAGGGCCAGGCACTGAACCTTAGCAAACATGCCGTACGCCACTCTTGAGAGCCCGTACGCCAGGTTTGCCTTTTGTCTAGTGTTTGGCTTTACATCATCTGGGCTCTGGAACATGACCAGAAGCAACCCAGGGGCCTTCTAAAGCAAGAAAAAAAAAACAATTATTGAAAGTTAACAATTAACAGTTCTAGAGTACAAAAAGCAATAAACTGGTTCTTAGCATGCTAAGGAGGTGACGAACATGAAGTACAAACACAGAACAAACAAAGCATGATCTCCACGCCAGTAGTGCACGTACCGCCATGCTGGCGTACGGTTTGAATACACTGGCGTGCGCCATGTTTCGTCTCACACGATTATTTTATTTTACCAGCCTAAGGCCAGGACTAGTATTAGTTACTAGCCTGGACCTTTCTGGTTCCCCTCAGGGATCGAAAATAGAAGGAAATCCAAAGGTGGTATACCTTCGGTTGGAGGTGGAGAGGATGGTTGGAGCTTTGAAGATGGAGGCTTAGATGGTTGAACAACAATGGTGTGTGGGAACAGACTTCTCTTCTTTCAATGGAGAGAGAGAGAGAGAGAGAGAGAGAGAGAGCAAGAGGAGAGGGGAGAAAGGGACTTGAATGCTCTTAATGGAACCAACCCCTTACATATGAATGCAAGGGGGTATTTATAAGGGGAGAGTGGACTGAGAGGAGGGCAGTCAGTTGGGGTTAGGGTGTGGTTAAGTTAGAAGGAGGAGTCCTATGCATTTAATACATGAGACTAGGTGATGGGTTGTGTAGGAGAGAGAAGGGGACGTCCTCTGCAGAAACAATGATCAGGAGCCTCTCCGCCGTACTGGGACGGTTACAAAGTCTCGAGCACGTGACAGAAAAGCGGTGATTTGACCAGCCATGACCAAGCGTACGCCAGCTATGGACCTGCGTGCGCCAGTCAAATTGAGTCAACGGTCGATGACTGACACGTGGCAGTTTACTAGCGCACGCCAAGTGAAAGATGGCGTAAGCAAGTAGGGTTTTGCTGGGGCTTTTCTGGCTCTGGATTTGAAGTGATTGAAAGGATTTGAAGAGGATTTTGAAAGAGTTTGAAAGGGAAATGTCCAAAGCTCAAAGCTCAAAACCTTCCTATCGACTTCGGAATGTTTTCGACCTTTTATTATCATTGGGGCAATAAAGACCGTAAAAGAACTAATCTGGACAGTCCAGAATGGGGTGTCTACATTATGTACTTGATTTTTGCATGTCATTCTAGCGCAAGAGCCATGCTAATCTTTTCTGTATCATTCCAATTTTATCAAATGTCCTCGAAGAGACACTTTATGGGTTAAATGGGTACACATGTTTATATCCTTGAGGTCAAAGCCTATGGGGGATTCCAATTCCGAATGAAGCTTCTTGGGTAGTAAGGAAACTTCTGAAGTTGAGACTTATTTGTAAGGAGTGTATGAAATATGTTATTAGTAATGGCAAGGACACCTTCTTATGGACTGATAACTGGCATCCAGTTGGGGCTCTATTCCAAACGTTTGGTGATTCTGTGGTGGTTCATAGAGGACGGGCTTTCAAGGTTAAAGTATTTTCTATTATTGATAATGGTCTCTGGAAACGGCCTAGGCAGCATAACAGGATCATTATAGACATTATTAGGCAAACTCTAGCTGACTTTCTCCCTAATCCATCTGTTCCTCATAGGGTCATATGGACTTTAACCTCAAATGGTAGGTTTTCAACCAAATCACACTACAAGAAATTCAGGATCTCCCAACGGTTTTCTTCGCAATGGTTGAAAAAACCGTTGGTATAGATGGTCTATAGTAACGGTTTTTAAAACGTTACTAGAAACAGGACTATAGCAACAGTTTTTATGTGACCGTTGCTAGATTACAACACTATAGCAACGGTTTTCCTTAACCGTTACTAAAACTGGCCTATAGCAACGGTTTTCAATAACCGTTACTATAAACTGGACTCTAGCAACGGTTTTCATTAACCGTTAGTAGAATTTTATAACGCCAAAACTAATTTTCTTTCATGCGATCGGTTTTCGAACCTGAACTAACGATCGGGACCATTGATTTTATTTTTCATGTTCGTTAAATCATTCTCGTAGAAATTTGGCTCGATTGGACTTAGAAAATTTCTTTATCGATACACAATTTCATTAATAAAATAAGTTTTTCTGTCCAATAAGTGTGTAGCGATCGATACTCGATTAACTTCATTCTTGAACGTACTTTAGCCACTCGACCGTGACACAATCATGATGATCGAGACCATTGCTTTTGTTATGGCTATTTTTCCTAAATTTGTGTTGATTCCGATATTGTTTATTTAACGTATTTTTTTAGCATTTTGTGGTAATTTCTGAAACTAATCATTCATTTTGGGATTAATCATTCATCTTAATAAGAATAAAAAAAAGTATAAAATTGTGGACCGAAATTGAAAAAAAAATCATATAAGATGACACTAAAGACAACAAATGTTAGTTGTTTGATATTTTTTTGCCCATATTGATTTTTTATGCTTTTAATTACTTTTTTTTTAATTTTTTAGACTCATCTCATAGTAATGACTAACCAATCAAAAAAATTTATGTGAATCTAACAAAAATTTAGAAACGGCAAAATCAATATTGAAAAAAAAAAAAGGAAAACAGAGAGGGTTTCTTTTTTTTTGGAACCTGGTGCATGTCAATTTAATTGATGATGAGTGAATAATGGAACTATTTTTCTCACATGAGATATCATTTTTTGTAAATGAATATTACAAAATAGTATTCCTACCAAAATTATTATCCTACTTTGCATCAATCTAAACAATTATAATTAAATATAGTGTCATATATGATTACATGCATACAGTCTTGTGCATTTATACCAATTTTAAAAGGTAATTATTGAATCTAGCATTAAATTCTATGTAATAATAATTTCATTCTTCATACGAATATTGTACGCTGTATTGTGTAAAAAATTGACGCTTCGGATCGGAAAAAAATGAAACTAGTAAGTATTTGAATAGTACAAAACGAAATTTTAAAAAAAGGATTAAAAAAATTTGGCTAGTATAGTATAAATATTAAAAAGGTGTATTATTCTACACAAGTCATGGGCTAGCTCAGTTGGTTCGCGCGCGCGCGCACGGGAGGTCGCGGGTTCGACTCTCAGGAGGAGCAAAGATTATTTCCCAGCCACGCGGGCACCACGCCAGCGACATGTGGGTGCCACGCGGGCACCACGCCAGCGACATGTGGGTGCCACGCGGGCGCCACGTCAGCGACATGTGGATGCCACACAGGTGCCACATCAACACCACGTGGGTGCCACGTCAGCACATGAGTGACATGTCAGTGCCACGTGGAGGCTTACATCACACAGTGGTTTATTTAAAAAAAAAAAGAAGAAGAAAATAGCCTTTAGCAACGGTTATAACCGTCGCTCATGGAACCGTTAGTAAAAAAAAATCTGTACCAACGGTTTTGCAACCGTTGGTATAGCCTAAAGGGGTCTTTACCAACGGTTTTTAGATTTTTTGGCAACGCTTTCGACCGTTGCTATACAACGATTTTCTTGTAGTGTCAGCTTGGGAAGCCTTTAGGCATCGGAATTCTTTCCAACCTTGGCATACACTTGTGTGGTTTAACCGAGGTGTGCCTAGATGGAGTTTCATTGTTTGGTTGGCTGTCTTGGGAAGGTTTTCAAAAAAAGGACAAAAGTGAGTTGGGGTATGGTGGTGCCCCCTCTTTGTTCTCTTTGCTTGACTGATATAGAATTCCATAGCCATCTTTTATTTGAATGTCAACTCTCTAAGATGATTTGGAGTCAAATTTTGGCAAGAAATGGGATTACTAGGCTAGTTCTACCTTTGGCCCAGGAATTGGAATGGACAATCCAGTACAGAAAAGAGAAAAACTTGCATGATTCTTTGTATAAACTGTCTTTGACATCCTTCTTTGGGGGAATGAAACTTGAGGATATTCCAAGGCAAATCCAGAGATGTTGATGGGATTGTGGGTGAGATCTACAACTCTGTGAGTGCTAAGATCAACTCTTGGTCATCTGTCAAATTCTCCATTCAGAACAAAAGGCTTTGCGATAACTGGCTCCTACATCCTAGGATTTTTTCTATAAACAATTGTTCATAGTTTCCTTGTGAGTTTTTTTTTTTCCTTGGACTTTTTGATGTATAGGTGGCCAGGGGATGCCCCTGTTGATTCCTTGTAGCGTCTTGCACATTTTTGTTATATAAATTTCACTCACCAAAAAAAAGGAAAATCACTTGAATGGTTTGGCTCCCAAGTAGTAGACACATGCATTACCAACCTCCGAACCTCATTATCCATGTGTTTCATTTTTCATTTAATTATGTAGTTTCTGCAATGCATAATTATGCAGTCGAATCTTAATGGTAAATTATTCAGTTGTATAGTTCATGTGCAGTGGCGGAGTCAAAATTTTGAATCTGGGGGGTGAGCTTAGTAGACGCATATTTTTTATCGGAACATATACTTATTATATCATAAAGTTTTTATTTTCCAATACATTACATTTATACATTGAAATGATTCTAACCTAATGGAGTTAGAGTATATCAATCATTTTGTTTTTTCTTAGGCTACTTCAACTATCATGTGCTTATTTTTTATTTATGAAAGAAATTAAAAAATAAGAATGTAAAATAACCTGTTTTTATCAAATGAAACCAAAATTATTAAGATTATAAATGGTTATACACGAATAATTATTAATAATATTTAAATTCATGTATATACAGAATAAAAAATTTAAAACTTAAATGTTGAAAGAGCCGAAACCGGGGAGGCTAGAGTCTCCCAAAATCCAACATAGCTCCGCCTCTACTAATGTGGTTGACATTTATTTCTGGGCTTGAGGGGTCTATCCTCATGTGGCCACTATCTTGTCATCCTCTTGAGGGTCTGTCCTCATGAGGCGTTTTTCTTGCTAGTTGGCCTCTTTTTGGATCTGGAAGTGACATGATTGTCAAAAATTTGGGTGCATGCCAACATAGTCGTTGGGATGCTTTTCTTTGTTGCGATGCCGTCTTACTCCTCCGTTTAATCTTTGTAATTCCAAAGGTTATTGAGATCTTGTTTTTGCTATTAAAAAAAAATACTCTTACTAATATCCGAATAATTTAAAGGATTGAACGCGTTGTTTCTATGAGCTTTTAGCCATTGCATCACGCGAAAAGTTTTAAGGAGTGAGAAGATTTTTACGTAATTTGATACACTTAAGATTAGGCCTAAACAGAAAGTTTAAGAGATGTTAGTTAAGATTCTAATGATTCGATGGCGAAAGTACGATAAACTGCCGGTACAAAAATAAAATAAAATAAAAAATTCAACAAGCTGTCAATTCTCATTTTGCCCTTATTGCAACAAAACTGTCACAACATAAAATAAACGAACACATTTTATTTTCGGAAAATATCAATTTCTTTTAAACATGATATCGTACATGTACCATGAAGATCCGTACATTCGACGAGTAACTGCGACAAGACGTAGGAATTGAATGATATTTTCAGTCTCCGCAGCGTCGTTGTTGTTCTGCAATTTCTCGGTCTCTAGTTAGGTTGACCGAATGATACCCCATATTTTGAAATCATTTTTCACAATCCTGAGGTTGCGGGTCAGCATCCTCAAGCCGTCCTAAGAGCATCAGGAAATGTTGTAAAATCGAAAATGTGGTTTATTCCGAATCGACTTCCTCAAAAAGTGGATCATCGCTAGAATTTGATTTGATCATCCCCGTTTATTAGATTTCACTGGATATGTCGGAATATTCTTCATCATTTTCCACCTAGCCTTCTAGACGCTGAAAACACGAATGTTCTTCATCATTCTCTACCTAGATTTCCGGACACTGAAAATGCGTTCAACGCAACTTCGCAGCTTCTTAGAATTATTTCATTTCATTTCATCTTTCTCTCCTCTCTGCGACGGGATTCTTCTACTGATGGCTTTTTGTATGATTGATTCTCGACCTCAAAACCAAACCAAACTGTACGTTTTCTTTTCACACGGTTTCCTTCTTTTGCTTTTCGTAATTAGGTAACTTTAGGAATTTTGTGACCCAATCCAGCGCCGCCTCGCAACCCACTGAAATCTGCACCCCCACCAACTCCAGCCACCAGCAAGAACCACCGCCCAAGATCCCAAACAGCTTCCCACAATTTCCAAGTTACCAAACCTGCTGAAAAACCACCATGCATATATACTGATCAAAGTTCCCTTAGATTAGAAGGATAAGCGGCATATGCCCAATTAATATGCGACCCAAGGTTAATTTTCAATAAAGGCTGTTACGTACTGAATCGGTCGTTATTGTAACGCAATTTTGGATCTCCGATACAGTTAATTACTTACATAGCAGCCTATACGGTTTGATCGATATGGCCAATAGCTGTCCAATCAAAACGATCAATGTTTTGGGCAGTACCAGTGGACAATGTGGTGGGGAGTGTCCGTTGAGGTCGTCGGAGGATGACGAAGGTGGCTGTTTGGCCCCTACCTGAGGGCAACGGAGGATGCAGTGTGGTTAATTTTGGGCAGTCGCACAAATTAATCTTTGGAAGTCATGTTGGGAACATCAGTTTATTTGTTATCATCCATCATGTTTTGGTTATATTTTATGACATCTTGTCAACAATATATTGTTTTGTTTTGTTATTTGTTTTTCTTTATAAAATAAAACTCTGAGGGGCTTGGATATGATGTATGTTTTGTTCTTGTTCTCGAAAGTAGCAGTAATATATAGAAGAGTCATGGTACTACTCCTCTCCTATTGTATTGGTTTTATCCTTTGATCTTCATGATTTACGAATTATTAATTAATTTTTTGCCGTTAAAAAATTCTTAGACTACAGCCGCGATTCTTTCATAGGCTCGACACTCGAAAAACAATACTAGTATGCATTACCACCAAAAGATCAAAAAGAGAAGATTTGTAACTCCACAAAACTTTATTAGTATATATCTATATATATCCTTAAATAAGGGATTCTTTAAATTAATCCCACCAAATTTGTACATGCAACCATTACCATCCATCAACATGACTACCATCCACCAAATTCGCCGTTCAAAAAAAAAAAAACATGACTCACTCCCGTGCCACAACCAATGCCTCCTGGCCTCCAATGGAGTGACATACTTCAAACCTAAGCCATAAAAAAAGAACAAGAAAGTTAGATAATCTCAAACTCTTAATAGGTAAATAAAGCAAGAAAGGTGATCGATCCTCATTTGCAAAAAAACACAATTCTAATATATGTTGTTGGCTTTACATAAATTATTGGAACTTATGAAAAGTATTTTTTCTTTGCAAAGAGTTGTGAAGAGAAAAAGAGAAAGAAAATTAAGGAAACCTGTGAGAAGATAACTAACGTTGATTTGAGAGAGAGAGAGAGAGAGAGAGAGAGAGAGAGAGAGAGAGAGAGAGAGGACATGGAATAGTCATTGGCGCATGTTAATAGGAACTATCCCCTCATGTTAAGTAATTCAACTTCACAATACCAAAAGGTTTAGGGAAACAATTAATTACACATGAGAATGGAATTAGGTATTACTCTGATTTTACCTGATCATAATCTTCCGCCGAGGGAATAAGCGAAAACTAGCGCCAGAACACCGGCCACGGCCAACACCGCCCAAGCAAGGTGATCGGGGACGAACATATACGTCATAGAAAAAAACGCTACCGCACCTGAGAAATAGCCGGCGTGCCTAAAGAAGTTGGCTGCCGTTCGGTGGCCTCTCCGCAACATCATCCTGCCTATCAAACGAGCTGCAAAACCGAACAAGACGGCTAACCGAGCCACAGTAACCGGAAATGAGGCCGACGATGACCACGAAGAAGTCGGAGGAGGAGAAGACGTCGACCACGATGGAGACCAAGAACGAGACCAAGTAGCTAACAAGGACAAATTACCGCGTGGCTGGAAACTGGAAACCATCAGTGCCATTTTATTCCCAAACTTGAAGGAACCCTTCTCGTCGTTGTCCTCCACCCGCTCCTCCGTTCGTATCTGATCGGTACTGCTACTAATCTCACCAGTCACGGCGGGAACATCGACATGATGAGGTGGAAATTCAGCAATGCAGTCGTTTCGATGGATCCCGGCGGCCGTGGCCTGATAATCACCGCCGACGCAGGAATCATCATCCTGGCCACCGGAATCGACGACATCAAGAGGGGCGCGATCAGCAGTCACGGGTGGAGGTGTCGTCAGCACGTCTGAAGGGATTGATGACTGGTGACCGGGAATAAGTACCTCATGGGATCCATTGGTCCCCTGAGGTAGGGTACAACCTGCGTTTGCTGTCGAGATTACTGCAGCCATGAGAATGACGACGGCTATCATTGTCGTTGCCAGTGACCGTCTCCGATCATTGGACTGATGCCGGCAAGGCCACGCAGGCGGCTGCACAGCACGGAGCTGCACAACATAGTCCCCGGATCCGATAAATACAGCCCCGGCGTTGGAGCAGGAGCGACAAAGCACGGTGGTCGGCGCTGACGAAGGAGAAGAAGAATAATAAGCTTCAGTGGCGGTTAATAACAAGGCCCGGAACAAGATGGCAAGAGCCGTGGCGATGGAAGCCAAGGAGGAGCACCCAAAAAAATTCACAAGGTGCTGGTGGGAAAAACCACTGATTTTATTATTTGCAGCAGTACTGGTAGTGTTGTGATCAGAGGAGGAGGAGTCATGGATCAGGAGGGCAGAGAGAGAAAAGGAGAAGGCAAAGATGAGAGAGAGTACGAAGACGTGGAAGGTAGAAGGAGGGAGGGTGTTGAAGACAACGGTCGGAACAGAGGAACTTGTTCCTCCTCCTCCTCCTCCGTCTTCCTTGTACTCACGCGGAAGCGCGAAGAGAGAGGCTAAGAATGTGAACGAAGTCACTAAAATGGACTCCAGATGCTTTCGCGATAATACTGGCATCATCGGCTTTACTTTGTGGTGAGGGAGGGTGTTGAAGACAACGGTCGGAACAGAGGAACTTGTTCCTCCTCCTCCGTCCTCCTTGTACTCACGCGGAAGCGCGAAGAGAAAGGGTGCGAATGCGAACGAAGTCACTAAAATGGACTCCAGATGCTTTCGCGGTAATACTAGGCATCATCGGCTCTACTTTGCCGCTCGACGTACGTCTCCTATTTATAGTCAAATTTTTAGAAGCAAAAAGTGGTACCCAAGCCACTTTTTAGAAGCAAATTTTTAGAAGCAAATTTTTTCTTCTTTATTCAAAAAAATATGAATTTCGATAGTAAATTTTTACTTTTTAGATTCTTTTAGTCATGACAAAGTAATAATCTTAAAAAATTTGATAAAAAACTAACAAATGTGAAAAATATTTGAATAACAACAAAAAAAATAAGCCACTTGGATACACTGCGATTTGGTAATTAAGAGCGACTAATATAGTAATTAAGTGTACAGGGGTAATTTGGTCATTTTTATAATAGAGGGATAGTATGGTCATTTTAGTGTACA
Source organism: Rhododendron simsii (assembly GCA_014282245.1). Taxonomy (NCBI): domain Eukaryota; kingdom Viridiplantae; phylum Streptophyta; class Magnoliopsida; order Ericales; family Ericaceae; genus Rhododendron; species Rhododendron simsii. The sequence goes on from WJXA01000370.1 coordinate 55,023, forward strand.
TATGTATTTTTGTCATTTTAGTATATAGTATGCAATTGGGTTAATGGGCGGGTCGGGTTTACTTTTAAATAAATGGGTTGGGTTGGGTATGGGTAATTAGACTCATAATTAATGGGTCTAAATGGGTCAATGACCCATTAAAGACCCAACCCACTTACAATTTACCCATTTTGACCCAAACCCGCCCATTTGACACCCCTATATAAATGCTTTACTGTGATGTAATCGTAAAGATAGAATGAGATGAAAGGGGTGTTTGGGAGTCTACTTTTTAACTTTTCATTTTCAATTTCTTAGCTTTTTGACTTTTTGAATTATGGTCAGAATGTATTTTGAATTTGATAGAGTATTTGGATAATATGAACAGAATACTTTTTGCAATAGGAATATTGTTTGGAAGATGTGTGATGAAAATGAATTATGAGTTGATTTTTTACCACGTTGCCCTTGGGACAGAGGGATTATTTTCATTGCGTCTCGCTCTCATCTTCCTCGTCTCTCTTCTGCCTTCCTCTTTTCTTCCACCATTTATGCCTCACCTTCACTCTCTCTCCTCTGAACATAAATTTGCAGAGAAAAACATTGGGTTGCAAACCCTGAAATTAGTGAATACCAGATCGAAAACACTGAAATTATTGAATACTCACACTGGGTTTCAAACCCAATTTTCAATTACTTGCTAAACCTAACCATTACACTGTAAATTTTTCCCAAAAAATCGTGAGAAAGAGCAAGAAAGGGGTTTTAGGAAGCAAAACAACTCATACCCATCTGTTGATCTCTCTCTCTCTCTCTCTCTCTCTCTCTCTCTCTCTCTCTCTCTCTCTCTCTCTCTCTCTCTCTCTCTCTCTCTCTCTCTCTCTCTCTCTCTCTCGACATGCGAATACAAGATATTTCTGGAGATCCAAATGAGGATTTTGTGGAATTATCCTGAAATTGAGAGGGTAGGGATGTCTTTTGGTGTGGATGGAAACCGAAAATGAGAAAACGAGAATGGGAAAAGCTCCTCTGGAGCTCTTTCTCACTTCTCTTCTCCTTTCTTAAAATCTGAAAACCCATTCTCAGAAAACCCATTCTCCTGTTCTCAGCCAAACAACCAAAATGGAAAAAAGAGAAACGAAAAATGCGAAAATGAAGCTACCAAACACCCCCAAGCAATTCTTGAAATCTCTTTAAATATTTGTCCAATCAATGGCCGATTGTGCTGTGCAGCAAGATATACGGAGTAAGGCCCCGTTTCAGAAATCTTCTTAAAAAATAAGCAGCTTATTTCACATTTTCAAACTCAAAAATAAAGTAAATAAAAAATAATTTTTAAATTTTTTTTGTATTGTATAAAAGATCTCATCGAGATCTTCCAAATAAGATCCATATTGCATATTTTTAGATTTCAATAAGCCTATAATTTTTAAGCTTGAAATTGCCTTATTAAAAAATAAGGATTGTTTTTAGGTTCCGGAACGGAGCCTAAGACTTCAGTGAGATAACGGCAGCCAGGAGAACGACCACGGCAATCATCGTCGTTGCTATTTTTGGCTATCTGGTGAAAAGACTACCACTCAGGCAAGATATGATATAACCCACTCAGGCAAGATATGAGATTTAAAATTTAAGAAGCTCACATATAATATTATATGTTTTGTTCTATTTTTTTGTGAGATTCAGAGTTGTAGAAGTTCAAATATAATGTTATATGTTTTTTTTTTGCGATATTTAGATATTTAAAAACTCACATATAATGAAAAAATAAATTGAGAAAAATGAAAAAATACATTTTTTGTTACACATATAACGTTATATGTGACGTGATGGCAGCGGCGATGGTGGTGGCGGCAGTGGTGGTGGTGGCGGTGGCTTGATTGCAACAAAAACGAAAAAAATTGGAAAAAATATATTTTCGTACTATCCAAACAAGGCCCTTGTTTCTTAGGTGGGGTATTTTTATCATTAAAATTATTAGTTGATTTAGTGGGTTATGAAACTTAAAAGTGGACTAAATAGATTTAAAAAGTGCTATATTGGACTTACGAAAAATTCTCCTAAAAAAAAGCAAGATATTATATAAGATTTTATTGAGATTGGACAAATATTGACTTTTGTATGATCAAATATTAACTTATGCTGGCTGGTAGGATAGAGAGTGTGACGAAGTTTCCTTAGAACCTTCGGCTTCCCCATTGCGCTGTGCGTTTTAAGTAGGGGTGTCAAATGGGCGGGTTTCGATCAAATTGGGTAAGTTATTAGTGAATTGGGTCTTTAATGGGTCATTTGACCCATTTAAACCCAATTAGTTATTAGTCCAATTACCCATACCCAACCTAACCCATTTATTTAAAATCAAACCCGACCCACCCATTAACCCGGCCAATTACATATATATTAAAATTTAAAATGACTAAAAATAAGAAAAACCAAAAAGAAATGTTTTATGTTAGAAAATTTTTGCCACACATATAATGTTGTATGTTAGGAAATTTTTATTACTCATATAACGTTAAAAAATCAATACAAGAAAAATTGGAAAAAATAAATTGAGAAAAATGAAAAAATACATTTTTTGTTACACATATAACATTATATGTGACGTGATGGCAGCGGCGATGGTGGTGGTGGTGGTGGTGGCGGCGGCCGCGGTGGCAGCGGTGGTAGTGGTGGTGGTGGCGGTGGCTTGATTGCAACAAAAACAAAAAAAATTGGAAAAAATATATTTTCGTAATATCCAAACAAGGCCCTTGTTTCTTAGGTGAGGTATTTTTATCATTAAAATTATTAGTGGACTTAGTGGGTTATGAAACTTAGAAGTGGACTAGATGGATTTAAAAAGTGCTATAGTAGACTTATGAAAAATTCTCCTAAAAAAAAGAAGAAGATATTATATAAGATTTTATTGAGATTGGACAAATATTGGCTTTTGTATGGTCAAATATTGACTTATGCTGGCTGGTAGGATAGAGAGTGTGACGAAGTTCCTTAGAACCTTCGGCTTCCCCATTGCGCTGTGCGTTTTAAGTAGGGGTGACAAATGGGCGGGTTTCGACCAAATTGGATAAGTTATTAGTGAATTGGGTCTTTAATGGGTCATTTGACCCATTTAAACCCAATTAGTTATTAGTCCAATTACCCATACCCAACCTAACCCATTTATTTGAAATCAAACCCGACCCACCCATTAACCCGGCCAATTACATATATATTAAATTTTAAAATGACTAAAATACCCATATACACTAAAATGGCCATATTACCCTTAAACATTTTAATGACCAAATTACCCTTGAATACTAAAAATTACCATAGTACCTCTATATACTAAAATGACCAAATTACCCATGTAAACTAAAATTACCATAATCTTCTATATAATTTGAAAGGGAAGTGTTTAAATCCAAAAGACAACCAACGCTTAAGATTTATCCTCTCCTTCTACATAAATCTAGACCATTCATTCTACATTCCTTCTAAGTTTTATAATTTTTCCAATATGGGAGAAGACTAAACATATCCCTTTTCCTTTTTCAATTGATTATTTTGGATACTTTCCTTACTTTCCTAACAGTTATCAAGATGAAATCAATTACCACCACCTCCTTTAGTATATTTAGATAGAGACTTTCCTAATCTATCTACTATATAATATGGGAGGGATCAATGTTTTCAAATCCGTAGATTTTGGACCTGAGGATTGATACATATTTTTCCAATGGCTGAAATCTACAATTAGTAAGGCTAGCGATCAGTACACATTTTTTCTATGGCCAAGATTACAAAGTAGAAAACCTAGCAATATACTATTATGGAATCATAACCTAGCCGACAAATTATTTTCAAATCTCAGCATTCCTTTATCACATAAGATTTAAGATTCCTTTATAATCCCAATCACGTATGTAATGATTCCTTTATAATTTCAATCACGTATTGCTAGATGCTGAGATGTTGGGAGGGTGGGATTATCACATAAGATATAAGATTTAAAATTTGATTTAAACTTCTATTTACCTAGCTGAAAAAATGGAATCATACGTGGAAACCTATAAGGAATGTGAGATTTTGGGTGATTCGTTCCCTGTGATTTCGGAAAATAATGTTGCCACAGTTACCAAATTTTCCAAACTAAAGGAAAGGAAACCTAAAATTTACCTAGCCGAATAAACCTTCACTTCTCATGCAAGATTGATTTAATTTTTTTCACAAACAACTTTCTGAGTGAATGATTGGTAGACAACCTGCTACTTGAACGATTTTCCAACAAACGACTTTACACTAGCGTACGTGGAAACCAACAAACGAGTTTTTTCACAGGCATACGTTTTTTCACTTTTTCCAACTTCTGAACGACTATTTCCGATAGTGAGGTAAGTTCGATTTCTTGAACAATTTTTCTCAATTCTCATGCAAGGGATTCAAACATCAAAGGATTTTTTTTAGTTCTCATGCAAGATCGATTTTTTTCTTGAACGGTTTTTACTCATATTGCGTTTCTTTCGCCGAAAATTGGAAGTTTATTGAATAATTTTTTTCAGTTCTCATGCAAGGGATTCAAATATCAAAGGATTTTTTTAGTTTTCATGCAAGTTTGATCTTTTCCTTGAACAATTTTTACTCATATTGTGTTAGGTTTACCAAAAATTGGGAGAAAAAATATGAGCATGAGAGAATAGATTTTTTTTTTTTGACCAAATATATTTCCCTGTGATTTCGGGAAATAATGTTACCACAGTTACCAAACATCTCCAAGATGCCCAATTTTTGGGGCACCCCAATTTTTTTTAGTATTTGGGTTAGGTAGGGCTCTTTTTAGGAAATGCTCAGTCCAAGTTTCAGGAGGAAGGCCCGGTCTCTCGAGCATTGATATTGAGGTAATAGAACTTTCTACTTATAAAAGATTTTTTGCCTTCATTCTTTCCTTCAACTAGCAATGTGGAACTATAGGTGGGAGGCTTTATTTTACAACTTGTTTCTCCCACATCGAGAGAGCAAAAGCTCAATTGGCAAAGTGAATTTAATATAGTTTTGGCTTTCTTTGTTTTTTTTTTCCGGTAAAAATTGTCAAGCGTTTAGGACACCATTCTTAAAATAGGTCTTGAGCATCCAAATACCTCGGACCGGCTCTGGTCATCAGCTGGATGACCCTGAGCTCCGTTTATGGTGCCCAAATTACCCTCTTCTGCTTTCCGCGTGATCGGAAGTAATGACAAAGTTGCTACGAAAATGATTAGGGAAATCATTTTCTGCAGCTTTGATGATCTAGATTATCGTTTTCCAGGAATCTAGGATGGATATCGAAAAACAAGTATAGATTACACCCAGGCGAGGGTTTTGGCTTGTTTTTTGTTGGTAATAAAAAGAGGCAATGGGTTGGGGGGGGGGGGGGGGGGGGAACACTTGTATTTAACCCCACTTGAGCTGTGTGGGTTATGTACTTTCCTAGCAATTTCCCATCCGTTAATTCTCCAGAGGTGCTACAGTTTCCGACCGGATTTCCGACGGCCCGCCGGACCCACTCCGGTTGATCCGAACAGTCCAAAAATTCTATAAAAAAAAAAAAACCTAGTGGGCCTACAAGAGAATCAACGGCATCCGAAATGTATAGGTAGCCGATCCAAACACTCCATTTTGTATGTAATCAGTCGTCCGGTGGCCGGAGTGGGCCCGGCGGGCCGTTGGGAATCTGGTCGAGATCCCTCAGTCGGGAACGTTAGATTTTCTATTAATTCTCGTTAGTTTCCAGAAAACGTGTTCCAAAATTTTAAGGTCATACACCCAAAAGATGCACTTTGTTTCTCTCTCTCTCTCAAGACTTATGTTGTGTTTGCTTCTCTTTTTGAAAAGCATTTTTCAAAAAATTTCCCTAAGAGAAATTTCTCTCTATATCTCTCCCCACTTATTACCCATACTACTTTTTCAAAAAAAAATTTAAAAAGTGTTCCAAACACAGCATTGTAAACTCCTCCTTGTTTTAAGGTCTTCTAGAAATTTTGAATGAAATATTACTTCATGGCGACTAATACAATCAATCTCAAGCAATTATTAACGCTAACAAATACAAGGTTTGTAATGCTTTTACTATTGTTGGGAAAGAGAGGGGTAGAGGGAATGTTATGGAGAGAGAGTGTGTGTCTAACCATCCAAGACCTTCTTCTCCAAACCACACGGAAAGCTTCCTTTATCTTGTGAAATATTTGAGAAATAGTGGAGTGGCCTCAAGCCCTTGGCAACTCTCTCATCACATTTCTTATGCGGGCGTTAAGTTACATTTGCTTTGTTCGTTTTCTATTTTAACTTTATTTTATTTTAGTTTTCTATTTATTATCTTATTTTTCTCTTCAATTATTGCCCTATTTTTTTCAATTATTACTTTCATTTCTCTTTATCTCTCTCTACTCATTATCCCTCTCTCCAATCATTATCTTATTTCTCTCTCCATACACTGTCAAAACTAAAATACCCAAAGATAGAAACCAAACAAAGCGGTTCTTTTTACAGTGGCAGTGGTGGAATAATCTCTGCTATTTGTTTTTTAGTGTTTGATGTACCAAAAGAAAAAAAAAGTACTAGAGTGGGACAAGAGAGTGTAATTTGTTTTTTTCTTATTTATTTAATTTTTTTTATTTACCAAAAAGAGTATTAGAGTATCCGCACCAGTCTTTCTACATTTTGGACCAAATTATTCCTTAAAAAATTATTTTATTACTTTAGTTACTCACTTTTAAAATACTACTCCTATGTATCTACTATATCAGATTCTTTACTCTTACTCTTTACTTAATTAAATATTCATACTTAAAAAAACTCCAACTCCAAAAAAAAACCCGAACCAGCAAAACCAAATCCGGATGAAAAAAGAGAGAGAAGACGTTGGAAGCAAAACTAGCAAACCGCTCTCTCTCTCTCTCTCTCTCTCTCTCTCTCTCTCTCTCGGCTTCAAAAGCAAGTGGCTGAAATTTCCAAAAACTCTGATAAAAAAAAAAAAAGGATACCAAAAGCCTTCCCATTTAAAAAAAATCTCTCTCTCTTTCTCTCTCTCTCTCTCTCTCTCTCTCTCTCTCTCTCTTGTCTTCATCATCTTCAGCTTTATGTTTGGAATACAGCACCGCCCATTCCGTGCAAACCATTCCCGCCGGTCTGTTTGGAAGCTGATTAGGTGGTGCTCCTTTTTTTTTAAAAAGTACTTTTTTTCAAATGGAGGTAATTTTAAACTCAAATATAATAAAAATAAAAAATATTTTTTCAATTTTTTTTAGACCGTTTAAAAGATCTTAATAAGATCTATCAAATAAGATCCATATTGGTAGAAAAATTATTTGCGTAAATACATGATTTTTGAGCTTAAAATTACCTTCCTTTTTTAAAAGTTTCTTTTCGGATAAACCGAAACACCCTCTTAAAATAATGGACGACTTGATAACAGTGACTCGTGGGAATAAATGAGTTGCTGTAGCAAAGTTAGAATTTTTTCAAAGTAGAGAGAGAGGAAGAGAGCCTGATGAAGAGGGTTTTGGGTTTTTTTTTTTTTTTTTTCCTGTTTTGACTTTTTAATTTAGTCTGAAGAGGTAAGTAAAAAGGCAGATGAAGAAGCTCTTAAAGGTTCAACTTAAGTAAATCTGATAATTTTGCTAAACTGATCTAGGTATCATAACAAATAGAGAATATTTAATTTGATCTTAGAGGCCAATTGGGTAAACTTAAGTTACCCACTACATAAAACCTTTTGTCTGTAGCACTGCGTTTCCTTTCCTTGTCTAAAAACGAAAGAAAGAGAAGTTAAAGAGAGGATATTCCGGAATATTCCTGGCGTGAAGGAAAAGTCTTGGTCAAAAAGCGCAACACTTGTATTATTATCCGCACAATGAGAATTACCCACCTTATCTTATTTCTAGCTAGTTTTGGATTAAAAAGTCTTTTTATTTTTTGTTTTTATTAAAAAAATTACATTTGTTAATTTTACGTCAAACTTACGTAACTTATTGATTCGTAAAAGAGTATCTTTTTTTTTACTTATTTTTGTCTTTATTAAAAAAATTATGAGTTCAATTTTTTTTACATATTTTTATCTTTTTGAAAAAAAATATGAGTTTTAATCATAATTTTTTACATTTTCGATTCCTCTTATCAAAACGAATTAACAAGTCACAAAAGTTTGATGCAAAGTTAACAAATACGAATTTTTTTTAAATAAGAAAAGTCAACTTTACTTTTTAATTCAAAACCACCCTCTGTATAGCATCTCCTAATCCTAAGAAAGCACCTGTTTTCTATATCCATCTCTCTACTCATTTCTTCTGAATATTAATTAATTTGATCAATGTGAAAGAAGTGGCTAAGCTTTTACTGTAGCAGGACTAATGAAACAAAGCAATATAACCGGCGACAATGCAACTCAAGTTAGGTGTCGTTTGGTTGTTTCCAAATTATTATTATTACCATTATTTTGGATAATACTTCAAATGACGGTTTTTTGAAACTTGTTTTCTGCCAATTTCGGAAGGATAAACTTTTATTTATGAAATAATATCAAGATATTATTTCAGAATTCTCCAAATCAAATGTTATATAGGGATTATATGTTAATTTTAGTGTACACAATTTAGACGCGTAATTTGCCCAGAATATTTTAAAGGTTTGGTGCTCAGAAAGTCATGGGTGGTAAATAGTGGGGGCGTAGAAGAAGTGAATCATGAGCTGTGGGTTATATGTTTCCGCATAATTTATGATGGTGGGGGGGTTTCCTAGCACCTTCCCTCCCATCCGTTAATTCTCGTTAGTTTTCCGAGTGAGAGAAATTTATTCACGGCTCCGTCGTGAACAAATTTTTTACAGCAGCAATTAATTGTGATCATTTAAAAGTATTTTGGACAGTTCAAACTTTAATAAAAAATTTTGAAAAATAGTTAAACTCTTGACCACCCAAACCACCTGAGAGCAAGCCATGAACCACAAGACTTTGATGATTATATACTACTGTAGAAGATGGGTTACGCGTAGGACTGCTTATGTGTAGTTATCCGTGAGCTGGAGAGGTGCGATTGGTCGATGACTAGTCAAAAGAAAAGGGAAAGGGGGAAGATCTTGTGGGGAGAAGGAGTGGGAGCAAGAGGTACGGGAAGAACAGAGACAGCGTGTCCCTTTTGTCTTCTGCGCGATACCTGACCTTTTCCGGGCTTAAGCGAGTGAGGTCACCCTGTCTCTCTGAGGAAGAATGTTCTCCTTTCTCAAATTCAGTGCTCACTCCCCTTTTTCCAGAAAAATGTCGTCATCAATCATTGGGAATGTCAAGTGTTTTTATAGGACACCTGGGCCTAGGTCAGGCCCAAGACGGCGCTCCTATCAATTCCTGACATGTGTCCCTCCTATACCTCCTGGCCTCGAGAAAACTTGCCCTCCCACGGGCACCTTTCCGCGGGGGGCTCGTTTCCCAGCGGCGACACCTCCAACTCTAAGCCACCAAGCCACAAGAAATTCCCCAATTCCCGCTGGAGCGAGGTCGCGATCTGCAACGATCGTTCTTTCTCCACGGGGTTTCCCCTGGGCCCTGCCTCTGGGCTTAAGACGGAGACCCCATGGTTTGGCTTCCAAGAGAGGGCCTTCCCGTGATCGCGACATCCGGGAGACTCGTAGAATATTAGTATAAATCCCACTGTTTGCATCAACGTGTGGGGTCCGTGGAGATGATCCGCGGACAGGGCCGGCCCCGGGGTAAGCCCCGCAAGCCCCCGGGCTTGGGCAACCCCTCAGGGCCAGGGCAACCAAAAAAAAAAATTTTTAAGTTACATATAACTATAAAAAAGTTCTCATAGTATGCATAAACCACTTGCTTGGTTGAGCGGCTACTGCGTTCTCTCTAGTCTCCAGGCAAAACCAAGTTCGAATCCTGGGGATTCCGTCGCCTTCTTTTATTGTCTCCATCTTCTACATCTTTTCTTTTCCTCTCCCCACATTCCCACAATATTAGGAAAATAATACGTATACCTTGTTGAAAATTTTTGATTTAACAAACAAAATTGTGGAGTAATGTACAGGTGATATGTTCTTACATTTAATTAAAGAAAAAGTCAAGCTAACACGGTTTTTTATTTTTATTTGACTACCGCTTTGCAAGAGAGGTTAAGTAGTTTGGCTATGATTTCAATTGAGATTGAGGTGTCATTCCACTAAGAGCAGTTTTGGGCATTTGAAACTTTTTTCTTTTTAATTTTTTACGCTTTTTGAGACAAGCTATTCTCGTCACATATATCAACTAAAAAGTCCAAAAGGCCGAATAACAAAAAATTAGATGAACATGCCCTGAGTTCTTGAATAAGTAGAGTACGATTAGTGACTTGATAAATTTGCTTCAAAAAATGCAAGAAATTATTTTTCCTGAATCGAATCGTGTTAATCATAAAACGCTATAACCGGGGTTATATTGCGATGTTGATTTTTTTGATGTTATTCAATCTAAAGGAACATTGAAACTTTGAATTTTTTTTTTGCACTTGTATTTTTTTTTAAAATTTTGTATGAATTAATAGTAGGTGGCCAACAAAGCATAAAATTGGGCTTGGGCAACCCAAATGTCGGGGCCGGCACTGTCCGCGGATGGTCCCATCTTTCCGCGGAGGCCTTTTCCGTGAAGGCGACTGTTGGTTTTGCCTGTACACACGTCACTGTTTTATAGAGTGGTCAATCATTCTCCTCGCGCGGGCCCCATGGCCACGTGTCTGTTCGCTATTGCAGGGTCAAATAGTCGTTTCGGACGGCAAGCTAGCAACTCTGACCGCACCTACAACTACCCTTACCATTCGAAGAAATTACTCTTCGAACCACCGCGCTCTGCCGCGGCCACCTCCCCGGCCGCCCCACCAAAGCTCTCCGAGACACCCTCTTAGCCACCAGTTCAAATTCAATACACATATACCTAATGCCCCGTGTCCATGTGTAAGACACTTTTGGGGTATTTGAGGATAAAGGCACGTTGAATGTTGATAAATATCAGACAGATAAAATAGTGCTTGTGTCTACATCAGCAACCACCACATTCAACGTGCATGGAATTTTCTCTCGTAATCAATTACAGTAATTAATCATTGTGTCGCTATTAGTGGTCCCCCTAGCCTGGCCCTTAAAGTTGGTGCCATGGACAATTTTAACGTGTAATTAAGACACTATCATAGTCCTTTGTCATGATCTTTTAATTAGTGTAAAGCAAATGCTACAAACACAAACAATGATGGAGGCAGGAGTTTATCCAAAATAAAAAAAAACCAATGATGGAGGCAGGATTGGTACATAGCAGGACATGAACCACTTGTATTTCTATAGCAATAACAAAAATTAGATTCCAAATTTTATATGATTGAGGTAACGCATTGAGAAATTTTTATTTTGTTACTATTTTTTTTTTTTTTTCTGACAAAGGAATAGTCCATTTTTTCATTTTCAAAAGCTAAAAATTGGAATTGAAAATGAAGAAGATTTTCTTGATTCCTTTTTTCTTCCTCTTTTTAAGATTTTTATATTTCGGTTTCCTATAAGATCTCCTTTTGTTTTTTCTATAAAAAGGAAAAGTCAACAAAACCAACTAAGCACCTTTTCTTGTCACCCTTTAAAACGAGGGGGAAAATAATGTACCATGATCATTTCATAATTGTAATTATTCAGTCCTTTGGTCAAAATAGGCATCATGTATGGTAGGGTTTTGAAAGAAGAACTTCTAGTTTGATTAGGGAAACCATCAAAAATGAATCTTCTTATATAAAATTGTGCTCCACAAATAGGCACTAATAAATAGACCCGCGATCCCATCCCTTGGCAACAAACATATATGTATGATCCAAGTTTTAAGAAATTTAAGTATATATTTTGAATCTTGAAATTTTAGAACCTCTTATTGTTCACGTTGTGGCTTCTTCGTGTATGAAAACATGGCTCTGTCTATGCCTATTTGGGCTGTTGATGTTGTGATTTCTAACTAATTAATTAGTTGTATGATTGTGAATATATGTCGTTGGACTCTCATACATTTACGGTATAATCTATTGTAATTCTTACTAAAAATGATGACTACCCACAATTTAAAAAAGGCAAAAAAGGGTGTAGAGACCTGATAATGAAAGATCAAACAAAGCCTTTACAGTATATTTTATTGTGGACTTTCATGAATCTTTGTTCAAATATTGTATTTCTTCAATTAGTCTTAACAGATGATAGGGGAAAAAAAGTATGAATTTAATTTGGAGAACGAAATTACTAAAGACAAAAACCAATACAATGTTATTTGAATTTTTTTTTTTATCTTATCCTCTCTCTCTCTCTCTTTTTTTTTTTTTTCTTTCCAATTTGGTCTATAACTTGATTAACTTAAGTAGGTGTGGAAAGTTACCTGATCGAATACTTTTGGGCGTCTATCAGTTTACGCGGTATTTGGATTGTAGTAGAGAAAGGGTGCGTGGACGGTAAATTTGGAACTTTTTCTCTTTATGGACCACCGTGACCAATAATCGTACCTTTTCTCAATAAAAAAAAATAGAAAAACTTCTTTACGGACGGTACTGTAAAGAAGTTCACGGAGGTGCATCGTGACCGTCAAAAATTGTTTTGGACGATTCGAATGTTAATGAAACTTTTTTGGAGAAAAATAGTTAAAATTCAGACTGACAAAAAGTGTTTTAGACGGTCGCAATTCATTTCATCTATAAAGAACTTATTTATGGCTCCACTGTAAGTAAGTATCTCCCTACAAAAATACCGACAAACGTAACCAAAAGTCAAAACATTCTTTTTACCAAAGAGAGCGAAGGTGGCTTGCCACTTTTTTAAATGTTTTAGGCATGGAAGAAGTTAAAAAAAAAAAGGCAATCTTTACCACCGTTAGATCACTTTTCATTAAACTTTTAACTTTCAGATCATATTTGTTCTGGAAAAACATAATATGCAGCCCTTTTTCTTCTCAAGCATAACCTAAAAATATACAAATCTATATTAATGAGAGTCCAAACTTGGTCAACCAGTAGCTGAAAAACACCATTCCCGGTGTGATTCGGGTACTCCGGCGGAGTCTTGCCCCTCGATCGCATCCCCGGGCTGAACATTTCTAATACTAACAAGCAATTAAGTTCTACTTTAATAACTTCCATAAGCACTAGTAGTATAATAAGTTGAACTATTATTAATAATACAAATACAAAACTCCGAATTACAAGACGGCCTTTAGGGTGGAGGAAGTAGGAGTCGAACCTTACGGTATAGACCAATGTTATCAATGCCGTTTCGTACCGGTCGGTACATACCATTTTTTGACAAAATTCAGTATTCTACACCTCTAATTCCATTCCGGCTCAAATTCCGGTCGGTACCGGTCAATACCGAACGGTACCGGAGATACCGGTCAGTACCGGCCAATATCGGATAGTACCGGACTACTTTTAAATTTATTTTTTTATTCAAGTACCGGACAATACCAGACGGTACCGGGCAAATACCGGACAGTACCGGACAAATACCGGAATTTTTTTTTGTTTTAAAAAGTGTATATTATACTATAAATTCTTTTACGTAGAAAAATAACACTAATAGCGATAAATTCGAAACAGTACCCGGTATCTCACCGCTACTGATATGTACCGTACCAGTAAGAAAACCGATACTTTTGCCGGTACGGTATTCAGAACTTTGGTACAGAACTCAGAGCGCGAGCCCCGTTAATTACAAACCAACTACGTACATCTCCAAGTTTCAAATACACGAATTAATTAAACGGATATGGAAGTTGATGCGGATGTGTTATACCTTCTCTTGGCAAGGGAATAAACGAACACTAGAACCAGAACGCCGCCTGCGGCCCAGACAAACCAAACAAAGCTCTCGGGAATGAAAGTGGCCACTATGAAAAAAAACCCTAGCACGACCCAGATAAGGCCGGCGTAGCTGCAGACCGTTGCGACGACTGGGTGGACTTTCTCCAACATCAACCCGATCATCGTAAACGTGAAAGCGAAAACCGTGGTTGCCGCAACCATGGTAACCAGAAACGACGACAATAACGTCGTCGACGCCGAATTACCCTGTGCCTGGAATCGGATAGTGATTAGAGCCTAAGCGGCTTCAAAAGTCAAGATCAGAGATTTGTTCCGCAGCTTGAAGGGACTGGAAGTACTACTACTGCTAGTAGGAGTAGTTTGCACAGGTGCATGAACACGCACCATTGGAGGAAGGGATTCAGGATTAGGGTTTTGAGAGCTCGTCGTCACCCGATCGCCATCGGATGAGTAGCCACCGGACAGCTCAATCACTGAATCAGAAGCATGACCGCGAGTCGCCGACGAATCGGGGGTCAGCGACGAGGAGGCCATCATGGGGTCACGAGCAGGCCGTATTAACGTGGGGTCTGGATCAGTCGTAGGACCGTCAGCTCCATTAGAAATCATTTTAGGAGATGGGTTCGATGAGAAGATTGACCGGACAGGTTTTAGGTGTTTGGCAGCAGAAAAAGGGAAATGATGAGGGAAGAGACCAGTCAGTGCCGACTGCTGAATAAATAGGGCCCGGGAGTGAAAGAGCTAAGGCCCTGCTTGGATGGAGTAAATATGGGAGGGGAAAAATAAGAGGGGCATATGGAAGGGGCCACCCCTTTTTCCCTTGTTTGGCATCCCATAAAATTCCCTCATAATTTCTTATCCCCTCATCCTTTTTTTTTTTTGGTTAAAAACGATTCATTAAAGCAAATGAAGCGTTTATAAGTCTAGGGTATGCAACCCTGCTCAAATCCGCACTCAATAATATAGCAATACAACTTGGAATAAAATGGTAGACATAAAAATCTCCCACCGACATCGGGGCGTCATTTGCCAACGCATCCGCATAGCGTTTTGCTTCCCGATAAATATGGTTGATGGCGACCACATCAAGCTCTAGCATCGGAGACCTGCAATCAAACAATAATATATCTTACCCCCTCATCTTTTCCCCCTGTTCTACGGTTTCTCCAGTATTATATTTGGGTTCCTCTTGAGGTGCCCAAAAATAATCCGGTTGTGGAAGGTATTTTGTGGACGAAAATACCCCTTGTTATCCCCTTTCTTCATCCACCATTCAACCAACTTCTACTCTCCATTTTACCCAAAATCATACTTTCTATTCAAACATATCCTAAAACTCCTTATTTGGAGCACTTAATTTTTTAATATATAAACTGTCTAAAGAGGTTGAAAAATTAAGTGTTCCAAATTTCAATCCATTGAACCGATGGAAAAAATTTTAGTTTTCTGATTATTTTATCCTAAATGGTTATAATTAAATTTTGACTTTATAGCTCTCGTTGATTAACCCTAAGAGATATTTGATTCTACGACTTTTTTAGGACTAATCAATGAAATCCCTAAAGTCAAAATTTAATTATGACTATTTAGGATAATATGATCAAAAAGTTAAGATTTTTGCACCGGTTCAAATAGGTTGAAATTTGGAACACTTAATTTTCTTTGAAAAACCAAATTTTATAAAAAAAAATTTAATAATAATACTAAATTGTTAATTTGTTAGTAGAAATAAATATTAAGCCTTAAATTGTGAAAGAATAATTAAGGGACTGCATAAGGGCAAAAGGGTCATTTGACATCTTTTTATATCATCCATCATTCCTTATACCCCTATTAATCCTCCATAAAAACCAAGTATTATTGAATCCTCATTCTCTAATACCTCATCTAAACAACCTACTATTTAATCTCCTTGCATAAATAATACATCAAAGTGGGTCATCCCTTATTAACTAATACCCCCTGCTATCTTATCCCCCTTATTAACTAATACCCCCAATTTTTTTCCCGCATCCAAACAGGTCCTAAGGGTACAATTTGTCATAGTAATTTTCGAGCAACTTCCGGAGGTTGCCCCAGACATCCGTGAAGTTATTATCTTCATTTACATCAACTAAAATACCACCATTCAGCGGAAATAATTTGAGTATTGTTGTTAGCTTGAAGCAAAAAAATAAAGCGAAAACGCACTGGCAGTAATTCCAGATCATATGCAAAAATAAAAGGTACTTCTACGATCTAGCTAACTTCCTCCTAAGATCTCAAGTTCAAAATTTCTGTGGTGTTATTAACTCTTCTAGGGTCAGACCAGCCGTACTAAGCATTTGCTCTGGTTTTCAAGTAGGATCCCTGCTAGTGGACGGAAAGTTTATAGTCTCCATATTTGTAACGACCCGTAATTTTTATAATTTATAATATCATTAAAAAGTATTATTTGTAATAATAAAAATTATCTCAATAATAATTATCTAATAGATATTTACAAAAAAAATTGTTTTAACCTTAATTATCCTACTTTTATTATTTTCTTTTATTTGCATGCATGCAACCTACCATCTCTCCTTCTCCTACTCTGTCTCTAACTCCTCTCGGAGCACGAAAACGTCCATAACTCGTCCATTCCAAAGCCAAGAGTTAGAGTCCTTGTTAAATTCGTTTTTATCAACCTCTTCTAAAATTCTCCTATATATACCCCATTAATCCGACCCTAGGGTTTATCAGATTATTTCTCACGCCCCATCAGTCCAGAATAGAGAGAAAAATCGAAGAGATTGAAGCTCCAATCCATGGAGTTTTAGTGAGAGAAAAGAAGAGAGAGAAAAGTGGGTTTCGTAGCTACGACCCACCGAAACCCAATTCAACCATCCCGACCACTTTCTACAATCCAAAGCATCCCCAAGCAAGTCTCAATTCAATCCCAAGGTCCCCCCTCGGTCAAAACCGAATTCATCTTCTCCAAATTCAAAGTTTCGGTTTGAGAATTAATTCGATCCAATCGAGGTAGTATAACCTCTCCTAATCATTCCACTAAGTATATTTGATGTTTTTAAGCATAACCCAATAGCCCAATCGGTCCCATGCATCGAAATCATCACGAAAAACCAAAAAAAAAATGAATCTGGCCCTGACCTTGCGGCCGCAACCTACGGGCCGCAAGAACCAGACGCAACCTTGCGTCTGGGCTGTCCACCGCAAGGTTGACCCGGTCAGACCTTGCGGTTTGGACTATTTTGTTTCGAACCTGTTTTGCGACCTCCCGAACACCGTTTTCGACCCCCGAACTATTTTTCCTAGACTTTTCACACCTCAAAGATCATAACTTGTTAAGGTCATATTTTTTTTAATTATTTATTTATTAAATTATTTATTAGTTATCGTTCAACGTTTACAAACGAAAATTTGTTACGACCTTTCAACCAACGTTTTAACACTCCAACTAATTTTTTTTAGACTCCTTACATCTCAAATACAGTAACTTGTCTAATTAAATATTTGTTTTATTTAATTCATTATTTATTATTATTTTTAAAGTAATTCTAATCAAAATTACTTTGCGACCTTATAAACATTATTATTAATACCCGTATAATTTTTTTTAGACTCCTTACTGTCCAAAGATGAAATCATGTCAGTCTCAACATTTTTTTTAATTAATTATTTATTTTCTATTTACTTCACGTTCGGTCTTTTTAATAAACGTTTTCATGTAATTTAATTATTCGACCCTCCGAACCCAACTTTTGACATTCAACTGATCGTATAGGACCTTTAGGACTCTTATTAGGGTTATGAATAATTATTCTAATATTTATCTAATTAAGGTATTTAATTAGCTTCTTATTAATCTAATTATTTAGAAATAATTAGTAAGAGCCTAGAAAATATTTTATTAAAATTTTTATAAAAGTTTTACTTCATTATTGACATTGTGGCCATACGAGAATAAGGGCAACGGCCCATTCATAAAAGGTTGTGTGATTACACTGCTGGTTAATTGTCACGACCCAAACCCGTGGTTAAAGGTCTAATGACCGGCCAGTGAGTTTACATCACCCTAGGCCTAACATATTGTAGGGGGATGAAAACAATTGGTGTTCTGAACTACACCGATTGGTTCGGCTTCACGTGCCTCTACACCGGAACCCTAGTTCTTCGTCTGAACCCTAATCTGCAAGACAGACAAGGGGTGAGTGCACCTTTGCTTCTCGTAGCAAAGGCCCTCCGATGCCAAAGTTAGTATCTCGAACTAGTAGTCAAACCCTAATTATCAGTAGGAAAGTCGTATTAATGCTCAGAATAACGCATACCTTTTTCCTCCAGGTTTACCTCGTATTTATAGATTCACAGGTGCTTGCTGCCCAAGTATCCTTGTTTCCCTAGGATCCTTATCTCGTATAGGAAACCCAGGACATTATGGATTCTCATTCCTTATCAAGTTATTATCTTTAGTCCTTTTAGGACTCTTTTTCATAATTGGCCAAACATTCCACTTTCATTGGGTGTCTTTCCTAGATCCTATATACTCGGGATCTTATTTTCTTACGGAATATTACTGTTCTGGAACCTTCTAAAGCGTTCCCCCCGCCTTAGCATTTAGGGCTACTTCTTTCTCTGTTCGGTAACCTCTTTGCCGAACATTCCATCTGGACCAATGACCCCTCATGTCACTGGTCCAAACCATTATGCATTATAATTGACTTCTCGTGTCTTTTTATTTAAAACTGCCGAACAGACTGTATGGACCAATGACTTCTCATGTTATTGGCCCTCGTCGCCGATCACCGCGTTGCCCGGTAGGTAGTCCTCTCGTATTTACCACGTGCTCCTGTACATCACGTGTTCGGCTGCTAATTGTATCTGTTCGGGAATACCTCCCTACAATCGCTCCCCAGCTTAACCTACTTGCCGCTGTTCGGGGACAATAGGTGAAGCTTAGAAACAGACGTTTAGACCGAACTCCTCTGATCCCGGGCAGTCATTGCATTAATACTCTTTGATGTTTTTGGCGGTTTCGTCATCATACCGTCTCGGGATAATGACTCTACGCGGCGTATTTCGTACACCTCGCATTTAATTTGATTTGACGTTTCCTCCAAACGTCGTTAGCACGTTTTCCGCTTTCCGTTACTTTTACTCGTAACAGCGTGAAAGCACAATTTCAATAGTTCAAACATATTCCAGAGTTCTACGTGCAAAGATAAAAATAATTGCTTAACAATACCTGCAAATAACCATAGCATAACCTGACCGGAGCAAGCCGGCTATCAAAATTCGTAAATCTTCAAATCAAGTCCTCACAGCTCTATACTCACATCAGAACAATACGACTATATACAAATAAGAACTGATCACCAAAAGACTTCGGCTTGAGAGAAAAGCCAAGTCCAGCTATTGCTGCTAACCTGAAATGTATGATTTTTAAAAAACTCCATAAGCTAAAGCTCTTGTGGAACATGACATATCTAGTAGACACATTAAATCATGGATACAACTAACATCTTATAAAAAGTGTAGTCATACTCTTCAGTTCCAAACATATAAAATATACTTCCTTTC
The DNA here is from genome assembly GCA_014282245.1 of Rhododendron simsii. NCBI lineage: Eukaryota > Viridiplantae > Streptophyta > Magnoliopsida > Ericales > Ericaceae > Rhododendron > Rhododendron simsii. The sequence continues at coordinate 74,375 of WJXA01000370.1, forward strand.
AAAGGTAATCAAATCTCAAGTCCATAATAAAATGAGTTCAAGTCTTTCAATAGACTTACGCTAAAAGCAACAATTCTCAGTCATCAGTCCATCAGTTCATTCACAGAATGAAATCCAACTTTTCAGGATAAAGTAGAAAACCATCATGATATTCACAATATCACATTTCATAATACTCGTCGATTTCGCACATCTTTTATGAACAAGTTTCAACCAGAATCTAGAGGAGCGACCTCTAAAGTATAAAGGGAATGACGTCAAACCATCAGGATACCTGGTTAATATCCCTCAACCTTATAACTCCAAATCCACTTTGTCTGTTTAAAGTCCTCAAGCACGGACACTTGTTCAGATGTATCGACAGGAAAAATATACATTTCATCAAATCATTTAGCAAGTTAATCTATATCCATGATTCCATAGAAAACATTTCTAAAATATTTCAACAATGAAATATTTAAACAACACATGTAAACAAGATGCGCATGTTTCACCTTGATCCTGAAGATGCGGCTAATCTCTACTCGAGTCTTCGTGTATTTCATACTAACGATCACATAGACCTAATGAGAATATCATAAACGTCCAAGTATGAGTACAATTAATGTACTAAATTCGAATAATCCAATTCTAGTCATCTAAGTCATGGCTTAGAGCCGATCTATTACTAGGGGTAAAACGGTCATTTTACATTCTAGGGTCAATCTATTCAAGCGCTATGAACTCAAATCTCTCATCTTATCAAATCTGATCCAAAAATCTTAAATTACTCAAAACTCAAGTATAAAACTCAATTTTAAAACATTTACGACTAAAAAGGTCATTTTAGCACACATCAAATCCCAAGGGCAAAATAGTTATTTTAAATCTCGTAACTACAAATTGTAAAATTTAAGTATCCTAATTATTCAAAAATTGCAATCCTATAATTTTAACAAAAATCAATAAGATTTTATACAAAGTTCATTTTTTTGCATAGAAACACAACACAATGGATTGGAGGCTCAACAACCTCTAATGGTAAAATGGTAAACACAATTCCACCTTAAGATCACATAAAATTTCTGGGTAAAAACTTAGTTTTGTCAAAAACTCTCAAAAACTTATGCATGCAAGGTTATTTAAGAAATAAAAACAATACTTTGTTCATTTACTAAAATCTGCCACAATTTCTTTGAAAAATCATAACTTATTCATGTAAGGTCCAAAAATACTCAAACTAGTGCCCAAACTTGTATAACAACCTTGTGTATCTACTGTAAAAATAGAAATATTGGTTATCAACTAAATATTCTCCAAATTTCAAAATAACAAGCTGCTCTACAGGAAAACAGGGCAGCTAAACATGTTTTAGTAGAAAATTCATAACTAATTCATTTCAAGTCCAAAAATGTTGAAACCAACGCTCAAAGTTGTAAAACGTAAATTATTATTCTCAGTAAAAATATCAGGTTGATAAATTGAAAGGATGTTTCCTCGGCAACAAAAGAAAACAGATTGATCATAATTTATGTCCCTGTCAGACAACTCTACTTTAAAAATTGACCAAATATTGTATATTTATCCAAATGATTTGATTCCAACGCGAAAATGTTTCTAAATTAAACCTCTAGTCCTTGAAAAAAAACCATAGCCATGCAAGTAGTGAAATTTCCCATAAATTTAAAAGAAGACAGACACAATCAAATTCGGACACACAGGAGACAGTCAGTATTCAAAAATTCATAACTAATTCTGTGTTGATCGGTTTTGCATGTTCTTGGTACCAAAATCTTCATCTTTAAACGTACTTTAAAAGTTATGAAGACTTCAAAAATTGGATCATAGCAGAAGGGTTCTCAAAATACGAATTTGTGATGATCCAGAAAGCTGTCAGGAAGGTTTAAGAAGTTACCCTCAAGATTTGATGGAGAACCTTGGTGTCTAAGGGCTGGTCCAGAGCTTGGAGGAGCTAAAATGGCTTCTCTTCTTCCCTCTCTCTCTCTCTCTCCCTCTCCTGCCGCACTTTCCTCTCTCTCTTTTCTTTTCATTGTGTTTTCTTGTAACTAATAACTATTATAGTATTAATAATATATGTATAATTATGTGCTAGTATACACTTGGCACATAAATAAGCTAATTGGGTGCCAAGTGTTGGCTTGGCCTTGACACCTAGCCATACATGTATGGTTAATTCCGGAGCGCGACTCACGCGCGGTTCGAAAAACTGTCCGGGTTTCGAATTCAGAAAAATATGAAACTTGCACAGTACCCTAAATAAATTATTCTAAGAATAACCCCATTCTCGGAATTTCAAGGAAAAATCCAGAACATAGAGATTTGAAATGCCCGGTCGATCGACTTGTAAAATGTGCTTGTGATCTCGTCCGTGACCAATAATTAAAGTTAATGACGAATTATCATCGTACTAATTATTTTTAACGTGAGGGCTCTCACATTAATTGTTTTAATTATTATTTGATTTAATTTTATATTGCACCAATTCTTGATTTATATGTTAGATTGGACCCTAGAGACATGGGATGGTATGCGAATAGAGTTCATATTAGACGTTGCTAGGTAATGGATGAAATGGAAAGTTTTTATTTTTAGAATGCCTGCAGGCGAGATTTTGAATGTGATGAGATATGTGATGGTTTGAAACTGGCAAACTAAGCCCAGTGGTGATTGATGAATTGATACTGGCAAAGTAAGCCCAGTGATGATTGTGATGTGGTACATAAGATAGGCGAACCCTAGTTATGATTCGGGCATGATAAGCTTCCTTTTGTTGTAATGAGAGGGATACATGATAGGTACATAACTGAGGTGCAATCCGCGACAACAAAAGAAAGTGAGCTCATGGGACAGGGCATAGCTAGCGGTTGGGGAGGAAAGACTCCGCGGAGGAGATCTTAGATTTCACGTCAAGATAAATGGATAGTAATAAACTGGTTTCTATGGAATAAATTCTCTTTTACTTTATCGCATTATTATTGTTCATGTTTGCTTGCTAACTGTAAAGTAAGTGGGGTAGTTGGGTTGGATTATACTTCGGGGTGAACTCTTTCACTCAGGTACGGATTGCCTGGCTTCCGTGCCAGATTTTGCAGAAAACCAAGAGGAGACACAGAATCTTGAAGGTGAACAATTTTATACGGAAGAGAATCCAGAGGTGGGAGTTGAGCCAGAATACGCTTGGGATCCATATCAATCCTAGAAGGCGGCTCTGTTATTTTGTTTAGTTTTTATCATAAAGACTATTTTTCAGTATTTCAATAAGGATTTGTAATAGACGAATCGTTAGGGAGAATTATCCGTTTTGGATTTTGAATTTAAATTAATAAATTTTTAGAAATCAATATTTAATACCTCCGATTTTATTTCCGAAAATCGGGGCGTTGCAACTTGGTATCAGAGCCTTAGGTTCAAACCCTCGGCCTTGGGTAGATTGGTAGATCACGATAGACTAAGCATATCACTAAGAGATTTAATTAATAATATTTGAAAAATACAGAAAACTAACGATAAATATATTTTCTTTGCGTTATAGATGGACCCCACGTTTGCAGACCAACTAGCCGCCGAGTGGAGCAGACTGCAGGACTTCCTGGAAAACACTGTAGGATCCGACTTCTCTTTCCGAGACCCCTACGTGTCAGCTGAGTTTCCTATTATGTACGGTCAGTATCAGCAGCTGAGGGCAAATTCGCCAAACCAGAGGGAGGTATACACGGCACAGCATCCAAGCCCATGGAGAAGGGCTATTCTCGAGCAAGAAATCCGTGATATCCTAGAAAGCATACCAGGCTTTAACATTAGGAGCGAACCCTATTACTCCCATTATAGGGATATGGACAACCAACCCCTGATTCCTACCTTAGATGGAAGCCGAAACCCTCCCAATACTCCAGAAGAGGATGAGACAGCCAACCTAGTTGCAGAAGTGGAAAGCCTAAAAGCATTCATGACTAACACCCCGGATTTTCCCATGGGAGATGACTACTTAGCGGGGATGTTTCCTACCCTTTATCGGATGAGACAAGCTCACCAAAAGATCGCAGCTCTCTTCAACGTCATCACTCGATCCACCGTTGAAGAGCACGAGATACGAGGAATGTTAGCCTACATCCTGGGGGTAGACATGGGAATACGAGAGGATCCCGAAGAACAGCCTGAGGAAGAGGAAGATCCTGAGGAACCGCTTGAGGAAGAGGAAGATCCTGAAGAACCCCCTGAAGAAGAAAAGGACCCAGAAGAGCCTCCTTTTCAGGATCAGGATGAAGAGATGGACAACGCTGAACCAGAATTGGAAGAAGATGAGGGAAATAGCACCGATAGTGAGGATGGGTTTTTGGAAGATCTAGAGATGGATGACTATGGCTGGATGTTACCCATAGACACACCAAGGGATATGGATGCTGAGCTACAATGGTGGCTAATAAGCCAACGGCTCGAGATGCAAGAACCTCCGCCTTCTCCAGCCCCTGTTCCAATAGAAGAGTCCGACAATGAGTGTGAAGTCATAGACGCTGACCCTCCACCTCGTCCTAGTATGACTCGACCTGCAGGGATCCCATGGGTAGGACACCATTCCAGCTATGATCCAGGCACTTAGGTCTACATACAGCTAGAGCCACTATACCCTTGTCCTTTCAAGATCCGATCTCAGTCCGCTTACCTAGGGCCAGTAAGGATCGTAGCCCCATGCTATAATGGATACTATCTCATTGTCCTACCCCGAGCATTCCAGGAGCATTACACCGACCGCATCCATTATTCACGAGTCGCAAGGCGCCGTCCCGAGCAGGAACATCGTGTCATTCCAGAGAATGTCGACTTCACCGATCACATCACCTACACAGAAACACCCATCAACCTAGTACCTTATCCCAACCCAAACCCTAATGGAGGACAGCAGGAGCCACTATGGCGAGTGACATGGCGTTGCTACGGGCTCACAGAAGACACCGTCGAAAAACAAAGTCTTCTAGCAGAGCATTATCCTATGCTTTTCGATTGATCAATTCCGTTAGCATCTACTAGTCATTTCGCGCACAACACGTTTTCGTTCTTTTCTTCTTTTAGGAAAACAATTGTGGTAGTAGGGATTTTTTTGACATTTTTTTTAGGAAAACAATTGTGGTAGTAGGATTTATCTTGACTTTTGATAGCTACACATCTAAGTAATGTGTTTTGGCATGAATGATGTAGACACCCCAATCTGGCTTCCAGATTAGTTTACTTACGGTTTTTGATTCCCCGATGATGAAATGGATCAAGAACACCCCGGGAATGATAGCGCGTTTGAGCTTTGAGTGTTTGCAAAACCCTTGAACCTAACCTAGCCTAAGCCACTTCAAAAACCAAAAACCCTGCTGGTCCGCGCCAGGGCGCAACCATCCTGCGCCCGGGCGCACCATCGCGCGCCAGAGTCACTCCATCGCGCGACAGTGCGCCAGGGCGCACCATCGCGTGACAGACTGACTCCGTCGCGCGACGGTCTAACCTACCACCAATCTTTCTTGAGATGGGCAGTTGGCCACCAATGCAACTTTAGCCAGACCTCGTGGACTGGCTGAACTCCTCTCCTAGCACCAACCAGATCCACCCTCTCTCCCTATTTATACCCATCTCTTTCTTCATTTGAAAGGGTTAGCATTCTCCATTTGTTCTCTTTCAAAGGGTTAACAAAAAATGGCATTCAAAAGGTTACACCCTAGAGCATAGCTTGCTCTTTCTCTTCCATTGCTCAAAACAACACAAACACCTCAAATCCTACTTTCAACCTTAAAGCTCAAACACCGTTCAAACTCAAAAGCCAAAGGTATAGCTTACCCTTGTTCTGCTCTCTGTTCTGATCCCTGAGGGGGGCTGGCAAGGCCAAGGCTGGTAATCAATACCAGTCCTGGTCCTAAAGCTGGCAAGGTTTCAAAAACCGTCATGGTAGGAACCAGCGCGCGATGGTTCCACTCTCTCGCGCGACACTTCGGTGCTGCATGCAATGGACAGCGTGGGGATTGGTGTCCTATTGTTTTGTGTTTATTTACATATAGATCACTCTGCAAGCATGTTAAAAATCAATTTACGGCTTTCCTTTGTTAGATTTATTAGCTATAGTTCAATATTCATTTCTGCTGATTGTGGAGTACCCCTGGGATAATTCTGGACCTGTCCCAGAACCCAGAAAGATGTGAACCAAGCACTGGTCTGGTTGCGCCAGGGCGCAATCATCCTGCGCCAGGGCGCACCATCGCGCGCCGGACTCACTCCATCGCGTGACAGTGCGCCAGGGCGTACCATCGCGCGCCAGACTGGCTTTATCGCGCGACAGTGCGCCAGGGCACACCATCGCGCGCCAGAGTGACTCCATCGCGCGATAGTCTGCCTCTGACCAGTAAGTGGCCTTGCACGGGTTTCTTAGTTTTAGACCATTATTTTGTCCCCACACTGTTTATGGGGTGTTTTGTTAATTTGTAGGGCTTTACAGCCTTTAAACTATTTATTATGCTGCTATATAAACTGCATGGTTTGTCCTGGGTGTGCACTGGTCCTTCCAGAGCCCAGAGGGTTTGAGAATAAGAGTTGTGGGTTTGAGCACACCGGCGCGCACGTGTCTTGCAGTTGTGCACGCAGGATTAAGCAGCATGCAGTGACTTGTTCAGTGCATGCTGGTTTCTTCCTGCGCACGTCACTCCAAAACATGGGCCTCCCAGTTTGTTTAAACTCCCACAGCAGTCTATTCTCATCCTATACTAACTGCTCATTCATCCATGCTATCTATCATATTCTGCAAACATGTTACAGCTTTAATCCCCATTAAACTGTTCCCCCTCCCTAATTGGCTAAAAACTGATTAATCAAACAGAATCGCAAACAAATATCTTTCGCAAATGCCTAAGTAGAGACCGATCTCTGGATTGGGCGAGAGGGGTGCCATAAAACCCTTCCCCTCTCGTAACCTGGCTCCCGAACCCAGATATGGTTATGACGGACTGGTTCCTTAACTTTTTCAAATCAAACAAGCGCGACAAGTGCTTCGAAATACGGTTCCTTGGGTGTCGGACCTTCAAACCCGAGTGGCGACTCTGTATTTTCGCGAGCGCTTGTCGTCCAGCTTCAAAAAGCGCTCCCGCGAACCGGCAGCATCTTTCCTTTCTCAGAAAGGTGGGGAACGGAATCCCTTTCCCGGAGGAAAGAAAGATCGGGCAAATCGCACTTGCCCACAGTGGCGACTCTGCTGGGGATTGAATCAATATTGGTCTATACTTAGAAGTTAATACACTTGGGAACAATCCCACAAAAGCCTGTCAAAACGGTGAGCTTCGCGCTGCCGAAGAAAGGATTGGTGATTTAACAGGACCTCGTGTCCGGCCATCCTGACTGGGGCTTTTCCGATTGTTCTCTCGTGTATTTTCTTCTAAGTATTGATTAATAAAGAGAGCCAAATTTGAAACGGCATTTGCGAATTTGCGATTCTGTTCCATTAATCAAACTTTTTAGCATTCTCATTTGCATCGATGTGGGATAAGCCTCGTTAGATCGTTTTGGCAATCCGGCACGGTTTACCGGAGCCCGGGGACCCCGAATGACCAACAACCTTCGACGATGATGAGTCATTCTACCGTTTGACTATTGCTCTGCGGTTACGCGGGCAGTGGGAGGTATATCTTGACTCTAGTCCGAGGAACCTGTTACAAGCCAAAATCAGTCGTTGCATATACAAAAGCACTAGAACTCTCCAAACTAGGACAGGTACCCACAGGGTAAGATTATTTGCATCTAACCCCTATATACTGTCTACGTATTACTGCTTTTCTATCGCATGTACTGTACATACATTATTTTGCATAGGAGCATGCATAGAGTGGTTCTTTCTTTCTTTCGAGTTTGCCTTGCGCAGTCTAAGACGTTGTAGGACCCGATGAGGAGTCGTTCATTCTGTCGAATGTTCATTATCAATCGCAAAGTCCTTAGTTCAATGAGACTTTGAGAAATCAAAATTTACTACATCCTTGGCTCATGCCCGGTTAAGAATTCAACCGAAAATATGGAACAACAAAAGTAGTGATGCCGTGTCACTGGCGCCACCTAGGTTGAAGTGCGAAGTCACTATACACCACCGTGTTCAAGGTTAAGGTGCCATGTCATCACCACCGAGTTGTTCCAAATTCAAAGTTGAACCTTCAAATGGGACTAGTCGAAGATTTAGTCTATTTTGACATCTTTTAGGATCTGACGATCTACTCAGGGATACATCACCGAAAAGAATTCTGAGGATTCTGACAACGTCTGAAATTCATGAGGCAAACTCGTCTCTGTTTTTGTACGTACATACCGTTATGCGTAGGAGCATGTTTAAGGCGGCTTCTAGGTTGTCTCTTTTTCGAGTCTGTCTTATGCTTATTAGGACGCTGCTAGACCCGATGAAGAGTCGTGCATCTCGATGGTGCACGTTATCAATTTTCAAAGTCCTTAGATCAACGAGACTTTGGGAAATCAAACCTTTTTAAGTCCTTGGCTCATGCCCGATTGAAGTTTCAACCGAAAATAAGGAACCACAAAGTATGGATGCCGTGACACTGGCACTACCCAAGTTGAAGTGCGAAGTCACTATACACCACGGCGTACAAAGTTAAGGTGCCATGCCATCAATACCGAGTTGTTCCGAATTCAAAGTTGAAACTTCGAGAACAGAATAGTCAAAGGCTTAGACTGTTTTGACATCTCTTAGTGTTAGTCGATCTATTCAAAGGATACACCCTCGAAAAGAATGCTGAGGATTCTGAGAGCGTCCAAACATCATGAGACAGACTTGTTTGTAGTTGTAGAGTCTAGGAGGACATCGACGATGGCAACATGTGCATTGCATTCTAATTGCTGCAGGAACCTCACTGAGTTCTCGTTTACTTTGCTGACCGAAGCTTTAGGCCATCTCACTGAAGGGAAGAGCCAAACCTACTTGGGTTAGTCTGCCGGGGCTGTTACACCTTCACTTCAAAGGTTATATTACCTACCTCGTTCATCAATTCAGAAATGGCAATACAAATTGAGCTGGCTGAGCTCAGGAAAGCTATAGAGGAATTGGGTCACAAGATGGACAAACAGATGATTATGATCCAGGGACTCGTTGGCCTCATTACCTCTACCACCCCGCAGCCAGATATGGGGCTAGTCAAAGAACCTCCTCAAGCCTACCACTCTCCAACGGTCGGAATCAAACTATGCTCAGGAGACATGTTCAACGACCTGATTGAATTCCATGAGGCTAGGACTCACTCGAAGGAGGATGTTGATTCCTTTGTCGATGCCATTGCCAAAGGGGAGGACATGCTTAGTGATGAATTCAGCCCCAAGGGAAAAAGAATGCATCCTGTTGATGAGGCAATGTGTTGCAACTGCAAAGCAAACAAGGGTCCTGCTTTGAACTCTCAATTCACTCGCCGGAACTCACCGAGGGTTTTCTCGTGTTTCGATGCACCTTTGGCCTCGGTCTATGAAAGGCTCCTCGATGCTGGTTCCATCAAGCCCCTCAATCCAACTTCATTGCCCAAGAATCCCTCTGCCAACTTCAAATATAACCTCTTTTGCACCTACCATCAAATGCCTGGCCATTCAACCAATGCCTGTTTTCGGCTTCGACATGCCATTCAAGATCTCATTGATTGTGGCATCATCACTATCCCACTTCCATCAGCAGTCGATACTGTCGCCAAATCCTTTCCTCAACCCAACTCTGGCTCACAAATTGGTCAGATATCCATTATCTCCACTCAAATCAACCCCACCACATTCAAACCTATCATCCCAGAAAATCAACCACAGCCAACTGTACCCATCCTGTCCGAGCCTGAGGACAACCTACTGGCCGCTGTATGTGCAATTGAAACTTTCTCTGCTAACATCTGGACTGACATTGATGAGGGGCTTGCAAAGGAGCAGACTGACGGACTGAGGTCCATTATTCAAAGGAGCATCGAGTAGGTTTGGTCAAAGAAGCTGAGGAAGCCGAAGTGCTGTTGCTTGGGCCCGACACCCGCTGAATCCCACCTCTTTCTGTGGAAGCTATGGGTAGCTTTTTTTAAATATTGCATTTTCAAACCGCGTCTAGTTTGCATTGGCATTTTGTCTGAGTCTGACACAGTATCTGTCAAGTTGTCTAAGTCTAGCTTTGAGTAGGAGGTTGTGCCTCTTGGCCCTCCATGTCGTAGCTTCTATTCGAGTCTTTTGTTGTACTTGGCAACCCCGAGGGGCTTTCTGTATGATATGCATTATCTTGCTTTTCAGTACTTTGCTGGCTTTTGAATAAATTGTGTCGACCTTGACGACGAAGGGATAGATTTCGATGGAATCATCCCCAAGGAAATGTATTCCCTCACCGAAAGGAAAGACAAAAGGCACGCTCAGCCTATTAATTGAAATAGTAGTTTTCAAATAAAACTTGAAAGATGAAGTAGACCTCCAAATGGTTCAACGCTATTCCCAGAGGAGCATTGCACCCGGTCAGGCAGGCTCGGAGAGCTCATTGACATCCTGGCATGGTCAAAAGACACGCCTGTTGTTGATCCTGAGATAAAAGAAGTATCGAATCCCTTGCTACCAGATGCCAAGCCAAAAAGCAGAAGCTCAGAAGGTCCAGCGCCTCATACCATGTTCAAATTTGTAGGAACAACGTTCCACCAAGCACAAGTTAGAAAGTTCAAAATTGGCCAGGAGCTAGGCATGTCAATTGTAGCACTATGGACCTTGTATCCATTTCATCTGGGGCTGCGGCCATTTCATCGACCTCGACGGCAATCGAAATCAATACCTTGGTCAGCATGGATCAATTCAAAAGTCTTTTCCCTGAGAGAAGCTCGTTGGGCTGAAAACCCCAAGGGTGGGCAGTTCCAAGCAAAAGTTAGAGTAGCCTGCTTGACCAAGAACCTATGAAGGAGGTCTAGGCAAAAGTAAAGGCAACGTTTTAAAGCTCGCTAGACCAAAAACCCGAATGGGCGGTTCTAGGCAAAAGTTAGAGCATAAAAGGTGAGGTAAAATACTCGAGTGAACCTTAGCCTGAACTACGTTTTGACCTGATTCCCTAGCTTGGGATACGTAGGCAGTCTTTCTTTGAGACTCGGTCATAATCTATCAATTGGATCCATGGTTGACGTTTGGTACATATCAAAGGTCGAAGAGGTTCGAAGATCAAGCTGCATAGGAGGCGTCTGAAAGGGGGAAAACCTTTTGTCTTTCAGTTTTATTTCAAACTACTA